>JAKIJQ010000568.1:0-26839 GCA_023373905.1 Rhizoglyphus robini | reverse complement strand
AGTCCGCAGTTGGAGTTTGACTCAAAGGGAATCGAAACTTTGATAGAAACTTAAACATTTTTTCGTTTTGCTCAGTGGCTCTGTCTGTCAAGTCAAGCGCTCAAGGTCCCAGAAAACCCCAGCGTACCGGAAATTCTAAAACTATGGTAGAGATAATTATACTTGACCAAATCGGAATTGATTAAGCCATCTCACATTTTGGAACATTCAACTTCCGGCGGAACTGGATTCCGAAATCAATAAAAATGTTTCTTTAAAAACAACTTTTAAAAAATTCTCCCGCCCATACCTCTTGAGCTAAAGTTCTCAAAATTTAACTTATGTACTATTACTGACAAATTGATTTTAATTTTTTTGGTCAATTGTTCCAATTGGAACGTTTGAGACATTTCCAAAAAAATCATTTTTGGTTTAATTTTTGGCAGTAGAGACATTCTGCCACTTCGAGATCCCAATCAATAAGATTTCAATCAATAACCATTTTTTAAAATTGTCCATTGTATAGCTCTCACTTAACGAATAATCATTTTTTCAATTTCTTAAAAAAAATTTTGAATGACAAGATCATCTATGTTCATTTCTTTTCTGTCTAATAAGCACTTTGTTCGCATACATGATGTAAGCAAAGTATAGAGACACAAACTGCAGCACTGACATTCGTGACACTTTTCCCACAGGTCCCATTGTAAAGTAGAATTTTCGTTCTGTATGCAACAACTGATAGTAGGACAGTAGTTTGATCTTCTTTCTCACCATCTTTGGGCTAACTAAAACGGGCTGCAACCCGTACAGAATGACATCTGAACTGTGGACACTTTTGGTGGTTGTGATGTATTGGTGAGAAATTGATGCGAATATAGCAATAACGCAGCCCAAAGATGTGCTAAACATCAGTTTGATGAGTGGAGTCAGTGTTGAACTGTTGCAGTCGAACATTAAACTCGAATGAAGATAGACACAGGGTGGAAAGCAGGTGAAAAATGCCATACAATTGCCTGACGATACGATCCGCCGATTCAGGAGGATCACCTCAAAGATAGCCCACGTATTTGTGCGCCAGTAATGCGTAAGAGTTCTAGATAAATCGTGCTGGAACTTGGAACTATTTGAGTTTCTGGTAGAAAGAATCAAACGCACAAATCGATTCAACCGTGCCAGTACTGAGGTGATGACATAGTACTCAACATAGAAACAGTGTAAAAAGGAGAACGCCAAACTGAACAATTTGTCAACGCCGTACACGATCACGCACCATTCCAATGAAACCAGAAAGAACACTCCAATTGAGTTGTGGTGATAAGCAAGAGTCGTGTAGTGCAAAAACACAACGCCATTTGCTGTGAAACCTTTTAAAATAATCATCAATAAAAAAATTATTATTTTTGGAATCAATTTCTTACCAATCAACTTCAAGACCGTCACAAAGAGTTCACTCGTAAATGAAATCAAAATCAATTTCACTCGTAGACTGTTGAACAAAACTTCTTCATAGAGACTCAAGTTCGAATTGAATTTGATCGACTTTTTATTGATATTATCACCCCAATTCCATAGAGATTTGATCTGTTTCGACAATACTCTCACCGACTGCATTGGCAATTTCCAGTCAACATTTTTCGGATTTTTCAATTGTGGATTCATTTGCCAGAACTTGTCACCATTTTCAAGGACAATCTGTGCAATGTGATCCACCAGTGGATTGTTGCGTGATCCAATATATGCGGAGTAATCGATGTAGATTACCATGAGTGCACTCGGCACAAACCCAAGTCCTATAGTACGATCACTCGTGATTGATTGAAAAAATGTTGACAGAGTGGGATCGTGAAAGTACTCGACACCTTCTGGTGTGCGCCAGTTGGCGTAATAAATCAGCTTGCGTATTGGTAAAGTTGCCATGTACAGATAGAATAGGAGTCGCCACAGTTTGTAGCGGTGAAGATGGTGGAATGAGGCTCGATTGTTCTCACAGTCAAGTCGCTTACTTTGCATAATCTCAGATAGCAAGTTTGCAGTTGGACTTTGACTCAAGGGCATTCCAACTTTAGAAAGAAACTTGAACATTCTCGTTTTTTGTTGAGTGTTTCTACAAGAAGTGAATGTATTTTTCTAAATTTTCATTAATTTTTAATAATAAAATAATGAATTTATTTTTATTCCAATTAAAATACAATTCAAATGGTTGTCAAGTTGAGAGCAAATTGATAGTTTAATTTTAGAATTCAGCCTCTAAAAGTCGCTCAATCAATTGTCAATTTGTCAACAACAATCAAATTTTAAAAAATTCCATGTCATTTATCAATAATCAGTCTACGACTGCAATTTTAATTAATTTTTACCATTTCTTCCACATACACGTGTACACATAAATTATGAATTGTTAATTTAGCGATCGAAAATGAGATTGGATAAATATCTTAATTTATTTTTAAAAATGTAAATTTCAAATGACTATTCACTGGCTAATTCTCTGTTTCCAAAACTGGTTACACGTTTTTCTATAGAATCCATCCACCATTTTGTAGTCATCCACATTGAGTGACATGTGCCTCGTGTTTGGTTCGCCTCCATTTCTGTCAAAAGCCTCCTCCCACTGAACGTTTCCCATCTTTCCAGGTTGTCCACTTTTGGCAAAAGATGTGAACGCTTGAATGAGATCGTTTGCGATTTGAATGTCTTGCGGTCGAGACAACATTGGTTTCACAAAAATGTAAATCGAATCCTGTCCATGCATAATACCCATCCATTTCTGGCTCATTGGATTGGGTACGTATTGCATCACTCGATAGGCGTAGTATCGATTGCTGGGCTGATGTTGAGCGAGCTGTTCGGCAAACAGAATCGTTGGACAGACCAGATACATGTCTGCCCATGCATTTGTGAGTGTAATTCTAAATATTCATGAAAATTAGATTAAAATTATGAAAATGAAAAATTGAATGAAACTTACTTTAGTTCGTCATCAGTTGGATTTACCAAATTTTCAGTGTAAAACTTGGCCACTTCACGACCATTGCCCTGTTTGTAATAAACGTCCATAATGTACTCGATATCTTTCTTAGTTGACTCAATCGTTAAATTAGCAGGTTCTTGTAACAATTTTGGAAACAATCCCATCGAAAAGAAGGTTCCCTCATTTCGGGTAACACCAACCATAACATCAATATTAGAATTAAATTTTCCACTTTTGAGTGCCTCCACAGGCGGAACAGGAAGTACTTCATCACCATAAACTGGAACATAGTATTCATTTTTCTGAATGTCGAGTGCTGTTTTGTCTACTATTTCGTTGATTGGTTTCGTTCGAAGACAGTTTACCGATTTTTGAATGTCGTCTGTTGGGCAATTGAGTTGTGATGCCAACTTTTGAGTTTGTTCAATTGCAGCTTCCTTTGAAATTGTGCCCAACGAGTTTGGTGCACCAGCCTGGAGAATTGCTCGTTTAAAGAGACCTTTTGTGAGTGGTGAGAGAATCAATGATCCAACCGAAATCGATCCAGCGGATGCACCGAAAATTGTCACATCGTTTGGATCACCACCAAATTGTGCAATATTTTGCTGCACCCACTTCAAGCCCAGTATCTGATCGTGTAGTCCCAAATTTCCCGCCACATCACCTCCATGAAGGAATCCCAACGCTCCCAGCCGATAGTTGATTGCAACCACGATCACATCACCGCCACTGGCAATGTAACGAGCATCGACAAAGGGACAAAATATGGTGCCCACCATGAATCCACCACCATGGATGAACACCATAACTGAACGCTTTCTGTTTGGCTCACCAATTGGTTTCCATACATTCAGAAACAAACAGTCTTCATTTTGGTTTTCGTTTTGAGCCAACTTTACAAAATGTTCTTCTTGTAGCCTTGGCTGTGGACAGGATGCTCTCTCACTGGTGGCATCGTAGATGTCGGTCCATGGTGCCACAGGAGTGGCCTTCTCAAATCGATTAGCTTGACCTTAAATAAAAATATATAAATTTAAATATTTAAAAATATAATGAATATTCAACTTACCGAATCGAATTCCTTCATAGAAGTTCAGTTTGTGGCCATCTCCAACTTCGAGCACACGACCTCTCACTTTTCCACTGTTTAATTGCACAATCGGTGCATAATTTTCTGTGGTTGTTGATTCTTGTTTGGTTTTTGGTTCTTCTTGTTCACGAAACACAACAAACTTTACTACTCCATACGATAGTAGAGCAACGAATAGTACGACAATAAGACTGTTCATTTTTGACATGCTAAAGTAATAGTTGTATATAAATCTCAATAAGATTATTCGTATAGAAGATGTAGTTTTCAGAAATAGCAGCAAAGCTCAAATATATCGCTAGCACACTAACAAACTCTTCTTTATATATGGATTGCAGTTCAAATCAGTGACTGTAAAATTGAGAAGGACGATGTAACCAAAACGAACTCTTCCATAGGAAACCTACAGATTAACAACATTATCAACAATGTATGGCAGAAAGTAACGCAGCCTGTTCCTGTACACTCTCATTCAACTAACCAACGACAAGTGATCGTCAATTTGAGCTTTACTTTTTTGGCTTTGCTTAAGTTCAAAACATTACATGCGTAATGTTAATCAGCAATGTACATTACAAATGTAATGTTTTGAACGTATGTTTGTCATCGTCGAGAAGACAAAATCACCGACAGGCGAACCGGTTATCGCTTCGTAATTATAAAGCAAAGAGTGTCTCAAGGTAAAGTCTGTGTGTGCATATATTTTGACTAAGTAGGAAGTTTCCACTCAAATACTTTGAGATAATCTGTATATGTTGGGAAATTTGTGCACTTTGATTGCTCGAGTCTAAATCTTAACACTCATTGTTTTCAATTCTCGGGTATCAATAAAACGCTACCCTAGAGTTCGATTGTAAAGGTATTAATTTTACAAAATACAATGTACCTGTACCTGGTAGTCTAAATATTCAGCGTTTAAACCTTGGTTTATTTTATTTAATATTTTAAATCTTTGGATCTTCAACTACATGAAATTTGATGAATAAAAAACAATGTAAAATTTGAAATTTTATTTTGTTAAATTTTTAATGTCATTAAACAAAATAAAATTTTTCAATACTTAATCTTTACCAAACACAACAGTAAAACAGTACAAGGCATCCATTATTATCTAGTCTGGATAAATCGGAATTTTTGCAACAAAATTTTCAAGTCAAAGTTAACAATTAAAATATGATAATAACACAATAATATCAATGCAATATCTGATTGATTTGTTTCATAAAAATGAATATCCAAATATTTTGTAAAGCAAAGGAACAGTTGAGTCGAGTGAAACGTAACGTTACTTTTCCCTTTCATGTTTCCTACGAAAAACCATTATGAACATGGTGCTAATGTAGGAGAAGAGCTGTTTAAAATGAAATAAGGTATATTAGTAAATGTTTGGGTGGAATAATTAATCATATAGGACAAAAAGGCCCTATTTTGCTGAAAACGTCATTATTGAATAACCTTAGTTATGATGCAAAATTCACTTACAATTTCAAACATTTTCGAGTCAATAATCAAATTGTTGGCCAAACGAAAACCATCTCGGCTCACCTTGTGCTCAGCCACAATTTTGCTCATCTTTGAAAAAGTGAAATGGATTATAAATTTGGTTTTGCAAAAAATTGACAAAAATCACCTTAAGCAAACAAAGGTGTCGATTCTTGGCCAACCTGCCAAACTCGTAACAAAATGTTACGTTCGTTTTGTAAATATGAGCATTATTTTGTACAACACACGAGCACTCGTAAGCAATGGCAGACATAATGAAAAGTGCATCAAAGGTGAAGAATGCAAAGAAACTAGTTTTCTCTATAGAGTGAACTCAGTCTCAGCAAACAGGAAGCCATACGCAAGGTAAGATGTCATGCATATTTCACCAATGTAGAAGCTGGTCACATATTTAGACCAGAATCGATTGGTGGCGTGCAGTTCGTCGTGCAGTGACAAGAGCTCTCCATTGATTGACACAAATTTACGCCAATGTTTCTCAAAATAATTTATGGCTTTTCCTTGTTCTAAATTTTCTTGTTCCTGTACCATTTCGAAGGTAATTTTCTTGATTCTCTCCACCAAAATTTGCTGTTTTATTCGTATGTAATGCACACATTGAAGGAAATAGTAGGCAATCATGACGACTCCTGCAACATTGATAAACTATAATTACTCAAGTGTTTACTTTAGGATTTGGGTTAGAATAGCAGTAGGATCAATAATGTTGGATTTTCAAAAAGGTCTAAAAGAATACCGAAAACAGAGTAAACGACAAATATTGGTAGAAATACCAGAATGACAATATCCATTTGGCTGATGGTTGGTTTAAGTAATAAATTGCCTGTCCAATAAGAAAACACTTGCGCCTGAACGCAAACCAGCACACAACGAAGCACTTTTCGAGCCTTTTGTCTAAAGTTCATAATTCTGCGAATTTTTTCTGTTTCACAAATTTTGTTGTTACAAACGAGTTGCCATTGTTTCGCTTGAGCATCAAACACTGCACACATGCGATGCTGTGCATCAAGAGGCGGTGTGAAAAGCAGGAAGAAATAGATGAAACTCTCGAGTACAATTCCAATGTTGCACACAATGTCACCTTCGAGTTGTAGCTCGCTTGGGTAGATTCGATTCGTCAATAATGATTCTGTCTTATTGAGATAGAGCACTGTGACACTGTGCACATTGATGGCGAGCATCATCACGAATGGAAACAAATAATGGGCGTTGTATCTGAGTTTGAGTGACAAATTAAGTTTTTCACCACGAACAATTATGGGAATTTCCGCCATCGATCCAACAGTGGTGATTGTGTCCAGTGTTCCAAATTGGAACATACGAAGGTGAGTCAACAAGCCAGCACATAGCTGGTTTAAGGTCCTTTTTATTGCGATCACTACTGTTGACAGATCCATGATGGAAGAAACGTATACGTTAGTTTTCGTGAATATTATTTTTTGAATTTGCTTTTTATTTAATTTTTAGACAAAAAGTGAAGATTCGAAATTAATAGGTAAAATTTCCAAGCTTAAAAATTTCAAGTTGTGTTTCAGGTTTGATTAATGTCCCAAAATGGTTGACTAACCACTACGTAATTACTGCTGACTAACGTGGCGCTATGGAAATCCCATAAATTTATCTGCTTACGAGTGTCTTTTACTGTCTTTACTGTGAGTTTTTTCCTAAACTATTCAACGCAATGGAAACATTTGTATTTAATTATGATGACTGCTTTTGATGATTAACTTTTAGCTAATTAATTTAAACTAAATGCATTTCATGATATATTTCTAAATAGGCCACGCAAATAAGTACCGTTAGCTTATCTGACAAAAAAGCCTGCCAAATGACTTGTAAAAACATTATTAATTTTATTTTTAAATACAATTTGACAATTTATTGTTTCTAAATTCCATTCGTCTTCCATATTTCTTCAGTTCACTGTTTGTGTGGAAAATAAAATTTAAAACAATTATATTTGTAAATTAAAAATATAATCTAAAACGCGAAAATAAAGTCACTTGTAGTCGAACAGTACTTTACCAAATCACTCAGATTTGATCAGATCAATTGTAAAGAAAATTTTTGTAAAATATTTCTGCTAATTTATAAATCGATTAACTCGATCGAGCATATAAATTATTTAATTGTATTAGATAGATCTTACTTGGGACTGTAATTTAAACAACAACAAAAATATTGAAACATTTTATTGAGTACATTTATTGAATATTCTCATACAGTGAATTTTAATAAATCAAAAAATACACATACAGTTTAACATTTTATGTTTTGCAAAATAAAGAACAAATTGAAAATTTTCAAAACTCAATCTTTGCTAAACACAATCGTAAATCGCAATGTAACATCCAATAGTTTTTCGTGTGGACTAGCCCATCGATAGACCGGAAATTTAGCTACAAAATTTTCGTGCGTCCCAAAATTTAATTTATGGTTATGATAGAAAGTAGCGAATAGTGGATAAATATCTTCCTTTTGGGCTGTCAAATATGCTAAATCAAACAACTGAATGGAAATTTGACTAGCTTTGCTAAGTTTGCTTGAAATAAAACTCATGCCTTGAGACCAATACCAATTTTGTCTAGCTGAATCTCCATAAAACGTACAAATTAAATCCGCACTCTGAAGATAAAAGCTTGAATATCGCAAACATAATAAATGTAGCAATACTTACTGATTGATTTGTGTTAGAAAAAATGAGATCTATATGGTCTTGTTTTAGTATGGGGTCAGTTGACTCGAGTGAAATGTTGAGTAGCTTCATCTTGGAAGGAGAAAATGAATCGATTGAGGGTTTAGTGACAGTTGTTGGTGGAAAGGTGGTGACAGTTGTGGGTGATGGAGTGACTGTAGAAACCGGATTGGTAGATTGAACCACACAACTCCCATTACGACAAACTCCATTTGGATTAGCAGGACATTTGGAACCTTCGTGTTTGTGATTGGCAGACATTTCCGTACCACCGAGCACACACCTGAGCATGCACTTGTCATTGGTGAAAGCAGTGCCACGATGATCTGATTTATGAAAATCGACTCTATGTTCCAGTCCACACTCGAGCAATGCTTCATCCAATCCACCGATACAATGACCCTGATGACACAACCCAGAAGAATCCTCAGGACAGGCCTGACCCTCGTGCATCAAATCAGCAGGCAGAGCCACACTGCCAACAGTACATTCGAGCATACATTTACCATTACTGAATGAACCATTCACTGTTGACAGACTTGACAGTTCAATGTTGTGCTCTTTAGCACACTCATTGACAGCTTCGTTGGATGACGAAGAAGTTGAAACGTTCAAAAATACGAACGTTACAGTAAAAAAGTAGACCAAACTTAAAGTTCATTCTCAAAGCAGGATCGGATACAAACTAAAATACGTCTTAACCTTGTCGTCTACTCAAGTAAGCCAATGAGGCTCAAACAATCAACTCAAATTCCTAAATGATATTGATTAGATTGAAATTATCTTAAATCCGCTTCAATAAAGTGAGAACTGCAACGCAAAACAACTCGAGATTATTGGCGACTTAAATTTCTCAAGTGTCTTTTTGCACTTTGTCAACGGTGGCCTTTATAACTTGTAAGTCGTCTATATGTTGTCTTAAATTAGTCTATCAAACCATATTGTTTACTTTATTGATTTAATTAAATTATTAAATAAATTAAAACGAAACAATTTAACGTATTATATTTTGCAAAATAAAAAAATGAAACCAAAATACAATTTTACCAGAACTCAATTTTTACCAAACACAACCGTAAATCGCAATGCAACATCCATTATTATCTCGTTTGGATAAATTGTTTGATAAATCGGAAATTTAGCAATGAAATTTTCAATTTTTCCAAAACCTCTAAATTTACGGTTTCGGTAAAAATTTGCGAATACAGGATACAAATTTGCCTTCTGACCAGCAAACCAATAATTCTGATTAAGCAATTCGACAGAGATTTGACTAGTTTTGCTCAGTTTACTCGGAATTTCACTAAGAACCTTAGACCAATAAGCAGCGGGTTGGGCTGGATCCGAAAAAAATCGGGAAACAATCTCAGAACCCTAAAATAAAATCTTTAAATAATTTAAATTTAATAAGCAATAAAATACACACAGTCTTATTTGTTTCATAAAAATAAATATCCAAATATTGATTTTTATAAAGCAATGGAACAGTTGACTCGAGCGAAACGTTCAGCAGCTTCATCTTGGAAGGAGAAAATGAATTGAATGAGGGTTTCCTAATTCCAAAAGGAATCAGATTGGACCCGTTGAGTTCTTCATCGTTTGAAGATGCAGAAAAAGAAACCCCCAAGAACAAGAACGTTCCAACAAAAGGTAAACCAATTTTCAAGTTCATTCTCAAAACAAGTTTTGATACAAACTAAAATGCGTCTTAACCTTGTGTTCTATTTTATTTATACAATTGAAGCTTAAGGCAAGACAAAATGCATTTTAGTGGAAATAGTCACCCTACTCATTTCAATGGAATAAAATCGTTTTACTTGTGCAACCATAGCACCGACACCTCTGGACCAATTTTGACTTTGGATATGCCAAATTAAAGGTAATTACATGGGCTTGATTAATATCAGAACACATTTTCTAGTTTGGATGTGGTTTGCTCAAAAATTGTCAAAATGTGCGCAAAAAACGAAATTTTTGCCTTTGAGCTCAACTCACGACAAAACAAAGTCCAAAATGAAAAATGTGTTCTGATATTAATCAAGCCCATGTAATTACCTTTAATTTGGCATATCCAAAGTCAAAATTGGTCCAGAGGTGTCGGTGCTATGGTTGCACAAGTAAAACGATTTTATTCCATTGAAATGAGTAGGGTGACTATTTCCACTAAAATGCATTTTGTCTCGCCTTAAACAATTAACACAAATATCCAATTGATAAGATATAGTAAAAAACAGTGCAAAACACTTCAAAAATTAAATCCTTCTGCACCTCCATTTCTTCTTCTTTACAAGCTTAAAACTAGCAAATTAAATCACAGAATCAAATTCTAATAAATTTTCAGAAAATTTTGAGCTAAATTACATCAAAACTGGTTAATTAATATTAAATATATTAAAGTAATTTTTCAAAATATTTATTTTCTAAGCGCAAATAAAATATTTAATTTTTTAATGGAAACTGTCGCGCCATCTAGTGAGAGAGAATTTAACTAGTACTCAAAACCACTCAAGATAGTTTTTGAGTTACTGTTTGTGTGGAAATAGCCGTCACACACGCATGTGTTTACATTTTTCGGTGCACGCTTTTTGAGGTTTTGAGTGATATATTTTCGTATTTATTCGTGGTTTTTTATTTTTTAGATTTTTTGTTTATTTCTGTGGTTTTTCGTTTATTTCTCGATCTTTTCATAATCTCAACTCTTCCTTCAAAATGCCAAAATTCGACGAAACGGTCATCAAGGAGATCAGCATCGTGCCCGACTACAAAGCCCTCGAAATAATCCAAGCAAACAAACGCGAACTCGAGTCCTTCCTGGCCGAAGGCGACCCAATCATTGCGGACATTTGCAAGCAGCCCACCTATGTGTCCTTCCAGAAGTGTCTCACCGATGTGGAGGAGTATCTGTCGAAACGACAGGACAAACAGGTGGTGAAACTGGACGCCGAGAAAGCATCCTCAATTGGACGCGATCTGACCCGCCAGCTCAAGTGCACCCGTGAGGAGGTAGTGATGCTGCTCAATATGTTGCCACTGAATGATTCGATACTGGAGATGATGTTCCCGGGCCGGTTCAACAAGGAGGACACCGTCAAGCTGATGGCCATTGTCAATGAACATTTGGGAGTGGTGGGTATGGCTGTGGTCGATGGTGGAGAGGAGATTGCGACACCCGTGAAAAAGGAAGAAGTTATGGATGAGGATTGGGATTATTAAAGGTTCGATTAGGCGATTTGTACGATTGCAATTTAACAATTTGTTTATATTCTAGGACCCATAAACCTTTTACCTGTCGATGTAAATATTTCATTTCATTAAATCGTTTATTTTTGCAATATATTTCAATTTTGGGGTACTGATTTCTCGATCTATTGGGGGCAATTGAATTCAGGGGTACTACTTATTATCCAATTGGAGATGCTACTTACCCAAATATTGCTAACAATATGCTCAACAAATTGGGTAAATATTTTGGTAACTAATAAATTTTAATTGGTCTATTAAACATAAGACATTCAAATACAAATCGGGAATCTCTCAATGGATTCTATTGGAATTTTTGGGTTCAACCGCCGGAATTGGAGCCGAAACGTACTGTTCCACCCCACAACTGTTCTCCCCACGGCCCAACTTGAACACTCCACCATCACCACCCCACGAGTCGCCCCAACTGTTCACGGCCAACCAGTACTCGGTACCATTCTGCACACCCCAACCAATCAACCGGATTGAATGATTGATTTCGCCAAGGGTTCCTGGACATTTGAATACTCGACTTCCGTCGTGATCATCACGGAGTAGTTTGAGTGCATCGATTTGGGCGACTACCGGTCCGTGGTCAAAGATTTCCTTTCGGATTGTAGCCTCTTGTTTCGGTAGACGATAGTACGATTTGCCGTAGAAGATCTCTTTCTGGTTGCACGGTTCGTGATTGCATTCCTTCTTGTCGAAGGGGCCATTCCACCAACGGAGCCAACTCGGCTGTGGGACACAGTCTTCGGTAACCAGACCCTTCTCGGTAAAGTATCGCCATACTCCAATCGGGTTACCACCCTTACAGCCACCTTTCTGAGTCACACCATCAGCACAGTAACCCACACCACAGCAGGTCATCAAATTCCAAACTGAGATTTGCTTCTGAACTCGACCCGAAGAAGCAATACAGAGTCGGTCCGAGATTACGCCAGTCGAAGCCATTGCCCAGGCGCCTTCACATGCGGGGAATTGATTGTGCACTCGAGATATTATCGATGCACAGGCGGGCCAATGCTCACGGGCGTCAAAGTTTTCGGGCAGGAAAGCTACTTGGGACAGAGTGGCAATGGGTTTCACAATTGGAGCATTTGATTTTGCTTTTGGAATGGGATCCTTTGGATTGGCAAGAAAGATTAGATGAGAACAGAATGCAAGCAAACCCTTACCTTAGCATACAAGATTGCAACCAAAGAGCAGAGTAGGAACAAATTAGCGATCCACATTTTTACGTTTCAAGTTTGAACAATTTGAGAAAAAGTGAACATGAAAGTGATGATGAGCAGCATTTTCTATTTATATGCAAATCGAAGCACACATCCCGACAGGAATAACAAAAACCGGATCAAACATTTGCCAATCGTTAATTACAACTCGTTCATATGTGAAAGATTCCAAAACATTATCATGATTCATCATGTGAACATTCAAACACAGATCAATTAGCAATCACACATCCTGTTTTCACTTTATCATCATCATCATCAAACTGATACATAAAATGAAATAGGCAAACTAATATTTTCTGCACAAACATTTCGAACTTGTGATAACTTCCGAGTAGTCGAAAAGATTTTTAAAATAGGTTTGTTATTTATTCACTCAAAAATTGTCAACATTGAAATGGTGTTTACAATCAAACGATTACGAGTTGTCTAGGATTTTTTTGTTTTATATATTAGACATTAGAAATTTAATTTAAAATAAGAAAGATGTTTGTTGTTCTCGTTAAACGAAACATTAAACATTCTTAATCTCTTTATAGCAATTACTTTTCAATAATGCTTCTTTCAACTCTTTCGGTCCCGATTTGCAAAAACAACAAGCTGTAATCAAATACACAAGTACAAACAGAAGGAAAATAGATAGAAAAAGCGAAAATAATGTGTAGGACCAAATGTGTTTTTGGGAAATGGTTAGCAATGAAACTGGAACAAAAGTGGGCAAATAAAGAAAAAGAACAATCAACCAGTAGGGGTACGGCTCGGTGAGAAATTTTGCAACTTCATCAAGTACTGAGGTGTTTTTCCATGCCAATAAAGATCCAAGATACACAATACTGGGCTTCATCTCGTTACTTGTGCATATGCTGGGTAAAACCTGCTGGTCTGTGTCTGTAGTAAGGTACTGTTTTCGTCGCTGCAATTTTTCTATTTAATCTTGTAGTGCACGAATGCGCATGCGCATGACATCGCCAATGAATGCATTTAATTGACGATATATTTTTTGCCTTTTCGGGTTCTTTTCAAAAATGGTGTCATTTTATACGAACAGTTTTTTTATTAATAATTTCTCTGTCTCTTCACTGTCTTCCACAAAAGCATCATTTTGTTGTACAACCAATTTAACAATTTGCTTTTGTGATCCACTTGAACCGGCAATTGGATTAACATCATTGTTTGAAAATTCAGAAAAATTAGGTTCATTTGCAAAGTTTTCCATCTGAGTTGTCGCCTGAGTTGGATCGTTTGGTTTGTTGTTGTTTGAAACTGTTGATTTGACACTTGTTTGAGAAATATTTTTGTTCTGTCTCTGTTGCTGCTGCAATTTGAGTAGATCATTGTGAAGTTCAGCGTCAATGGCAACGTCTACCAGCTCTTCCATTATATACGAGGCAATGCGCACTATCAACACATTGACCACAATTTGAAAATCAAGAGGATTGTCTGCGTATGTTTCACTCAAACTGTAATACGTGACAAAGCCAATGTAGACAGCACAAAAGCCCGAGCCAATGTAGATGGTGAGCCGTTGAAGAAACCAAAATTTGTGTGTAAACAGCAGTGCATCGTAGATGAACTCAACGCCCATCAGCGAAAGAAACAGATAGTCCTTCTGCTTTTGCACACTGATGATCTCGTTTACGTGGTCAATGTCAATGACGCTCATAATGAAGATGAGCAAAAAGGACGTGTTGTTCAGTATGTAGAAGATGATGTACCAGGCCTTCATTATGCGATACTTTGCAGTGGTCAAGATGTCCATCAGCATGGTCTCCTCCGCAGTTGTGTTTGCAGATTTTTGGTTGTACTTTTTCTCAAACATGAATATTCTATTGTCGTGCAGCAAACACAGGCGTGCCATCTCGGGAATAATCATCTTGAGAAAGACAGTGTCCTGATTGTTGTACTTGACAAAGGATTCTGTTCCTTTTTCCAAGATTTTCTTTCCAGCTTTCTCCAAATTTGGAATAATTTCAGCATTTTCGGAGTACATTTTCTATGCGGTCTGTCTGTCTTAAAATTTATAACTAAAAAAATGTAAAATAGCCAATAACTTACTAGTTTACTAGTCCAAAGTTAGTTCGTCAACCACAGTGCATTAGATATCAAGTAATAATTGTATTAAAATTATTGGCTTTTATGTGATTCACAATTCCACTACTTTTGCAAGATATCTCGAGATATCCGTTTAGTATAATTCCAAATCGATCTTATTGGCAAACTTAAGCTTACTTTAGTAGTTATAATCACATAAACTATATGCCCGACACCGTAGGCACTTACCGGTTATTTTCCCACTAATAAGATCATACCTTTCTCAATAACTTATTGGCAATAAGTGCACTTAAGTGTCCCTTTATTCAATGTCAACATTCGGTGCGGTGTGTTCCACTTGTACAAGGATTGTATAAGGATTTCTGGCCCGTTGCAATTGAAATTGAATTGTCATTGATTTCTCAATATTTAATCAAAGTAATATACACTGAAGTGGATAAGCAAACAACAAGTTGAGTCCAAAAAACATTTTTTGCTTGAGTTTTTTTTTAAGAATTCGCATATTAAAAATATTCATGGGTTGCCAATTTGGGGGGGTGGGAATAGAATCCATTTGGAAAATCTCTCTGTCATGATAGATTTATGATAATTTCAAAGTAAATTTTTATCTAGCCCCGTTGCCCAAAAATTGCAGCACATCCCTGAAGGTATATAGTATATTGAGTATATGCATATATTCTCTTATATATATATATTTATGTAAATATAAAGGGGCATACTATTCAAAACATACCATGGATTGCCTGTCAGTATACTGAGGCTTATATATAAGAGGCAATATGTGTATGAACCATCCTGGTGTGTTTCCATCCATCAATCATTACGTTGTCACATGATAAATATTTCTAATCATTTCTGATTAGATTAGATTCAAGGACAAACTCAAAATGGAAATGTGTGCTGTTCAAACAAAGCAATGCAATTACATAAAATGAGGATTTCTGGTCGCTTTTAAATACTTTCAATTTGTTATTTTTATGCAATAAATTTTAAGAATGTTCAACTTTTCGATAAAGTATTGCCGAGTTTGTGGAGATAGAGCCTCAGGTTAAAAAATTGTTTTCATTTAATTTCATAAATAAACAAAAATGTCTTTGAACAGGTTTCAACTACAACGGTTTGTGTTGCGATTTGTGCAAAATATTCTTTCTACGAAATGCTAGAAAACAAAATTTAGAATGTCCAAATAGTGGCAAGTGTATGATCGATCCTTTTACCAGGAAATACTGCGCTAAATGTCGACTGCAAAAATGTCTGGCAAATGGAATGCGGTTCAAATCGGGTGGAAAGCAATCGAAAAACGATGTAGATGGTTCAAGATGCATTCGTGATGTATTGGAGTATTTAGACGAATCAAACCTAATGCTTGAAAATCCTGGAAATCACATTTTGTCACAATTTCCCTATATCACTAATGGCCCAGCACGTGTTAGGAGAAAATATGCCACAAACCTGTTTATTCCTGAACGAGAGCTGATTTCAAACATACAAAATATGCTCAAAAGTGCATTTGTCGACGAGAAAAGTTTACAAATCACAGATCCGGTCACAAGTATTGTTGATTCACTGAATATGTGCGTCTCATACGTTCGACCGACAATCCGATTCGCCAAGAGCATTCCCGGTTTCAAACAATTGACCGAAGCAGATCAAATGCTCATAATGAAACCGTTCTTTCATGAATTATTAACGTGTTGGTTCGTTTATTTGTTTGATCCGGTCAAACATGAGATTCCAGTAATTAGGGTAATTTTGACAGATTTTCGAAGACAAAATAATAGCATCCCTCATTCATGTAACATATTTTTGTTTATTTTTAAAATAGAATGAATATGGAAGTCAAGTAACTTTCATAAGTTACGATCTAGCAAGCCAATATCATAGCCAACAAGATTTGGTTGAGAAGGGCCTGAAATTTCATCTCGATTTGAATGCAGAATTTGAAGATGATTTCACAATTCGAGATTTGGTAAGTATATGTTGCGATATTCCGCATTCTAATATATTTTTGAATAGCTAATCACAGCACTATTATTCCAACCACGAGAATCAATTTCAAATCAAGAATTTGTTCGGTAATAATTTTAGTCTTTGACATGCACTAATTTTAATAAATATAAAAATTAGATATCAACACTCGCTCTACTGTTTTGCCCTAAAACGCTATCTCGAACATAAATACAAGAACATTCAACAAGCCAACAGGAAATATTCTTCTCTAATGAAACTGTCCCGAGAGTTTGAAAATCAACGCGAAGCAGCGCGAATTATGATTTCATCTGTGATTGATTTTTCACAGATATCACAAGTGCTCGTTGAGTTGTTCAATCTTGATGAATTAAAAAATTAAAAATTCATCTACGATTAATCTCAATTTTTATTCATGTTTCCATTTTAAGTTCAGCAACGAAATCAACAATAAAATATACTAATTTGTGTATTACATTGTCTAATTCAAGAATAAATGGAAACCTTACTAATTATAACATAAATTCTGTATGTCAACAAGAATATTTATTTGTTCTTGAATATAATAACAAATGGTTGAACGTAAAAATTAATAATGAATTAAATGGAAATCGGGGTTTACTAATTATAATTATAACAGACTGGAAGAGTGATCAATTAATATTATTTTAATGAGTGTTTTTGATTTGTATTCAACTTTAAGAAAATCTTTTGGAACAAATTTCTCAGATTCTCGAACTCTCTTCTATTTGACGATTTGCAATGTTGGTCACGTGACATTTCAATTCAGTTTCTATAAACAACAAAGCAAATTGATTTTCAAAATATATTATATGCGTAATTAATTAAAATGACTGTAGAATTGTAAATAAAAATATTCTAGTCCATAATTTTGTAATTTTGTAGTTTTTAACGCAATGACACATTGGATGTGCAATGTTTTTTTTCTGGGAATCGCAATAAAAACTAGTGATAACAAATATGCACCATAATCAGGGAGCGTCACACATTTCTGTGCATTAAAGTTAGAGGCACATTTTTATCAGCATTTTTGGCTAGTTAAGGTTAATTGTATACCATAACTGCATTTAACATAGTTGTGCTTTTGACGGTGTAGCAGCAAAATATATTCCTTTTTATTGCCATTTTTTCTCATTTGAGAGAAGAAGAAAATTTTGCAAATTATTAATAACGCCCAAATCTGTGCAATTTTTGTTCAAATATTTGTTTTTTGTGTGTTAAAAATTTGATTCAAAACGATGGATTCAAAATATTCCGTTAAAGATGTGGCTACATACAACTGGAATATTAAAAATTTTCGTAGCTTGCACGATCTTAAAATGTCATCAAAGTTTTACTCGCAAAATCATAGACATCCGTTTTATTTATTTATTAATCCAAACCAAACAGACGATCACTCGACGATGCTGCTGCATGTACTTGAAAAAGAAATGACTGAAATGCATCTCCGATATCAAGTGTCAATATTGGACGCTACTGGTCAAAAGCTACATACTCACAGTAATAATTGTTACATTAGATGTTTTGATGTTAAATATTGATACATGTTAATGTCATTACAGACTGTGAATGGAATTATAAACAGGAAGTTGACCCTTATGACCATACTGAGTATGTTTCATATGAAACTTGCTGTCAATACTTGATTGATGGTGTCTTGAAACTATTTTGTGAGGTTTGTATTCTAAGGGAGGGATAATAAAATTCACTTTTTATTTCGATACCTATACTTGGTAGGTAAACATTTTTTATGCCGAGGAAACAGAAGCAGCTAAAACAGTTGTAGATAAACTCGATATATCTGAAGATTTTGGATCACTCCTTGAAACGGGAAAATTGAGCGATTTTATCATCACTGCTGGTGGAAAAGATTTCAATGTTCACAAGTCTATTCTTGGGGCTCGCTCCACGGTGTTTTGTGCACTCTTGGAGCACAAGGACACTAAAGAGGCAAAAGAAGGTCGAATTTTGATTGAGGACATGTCGAGTGATGTGTGCGAAGTGATGCTCAAGCACATCTACACGGGTTGCATTCCGCCCAATATGAGTGAATATGCATTCGATCTGTTTGTGGCTGCTGATAAGGTTTGATTTACAGTTAATACTGCTGTGGATACTAAATTAAATCTAATTCCATTTTTAAATTATTCATCAAATTATAGTATCAATTGACAAAGCTGAAATCAGTCTGTGAACAGGCCTTGGTAACTTTACTCGACATCGACTCTGTTTGCAGTGTTCTACTGCTTGCAGACGGTTGCAATGCGGCGGAGCTCAAAGAGAAATGTGTCGAATTTATCACTTTGAATTCGGTGGAAGTGATGAAAACTGAGGGTTGGAAACAGATTGTGGCTAAAAATGATTTACTGGTTGAACTGTTCCAAAAATTGTCTATCAAAGCTCAGCCTCTTCTTGAGGCCAAAAATAGATCGTTAAGATTATCAAATAATTTATGGATATGGTTTTCAAAATAAATTTTCCTTTTTTAATAGTTTCGATTTAATTTTTAAAATGAGCCAATTTGTGTGTTTTTACTTTTGCAATTGCATTGAGATAGCAAAATTGGCCAACTTTAGTCGATCACCTGACTTCCCAACTCGACAATGATGATCCTTTTGAGAGATAAGATAATTGTGTTTGCTTCTTAGATGGACTGATTACTTCTTCATTTTGTCTATGGAACTTTGCATCCCCCACTTGATGTCGATTAATTGCATTAATTAAAGTATGCGTCAATCGATAAGTGATAAGTACTATCCCCCTTTTAAGTGATTCTCAACTGTGATATTGTAAATGATATTTTGTTTGTTATGTGCTCATTATTTACGTTACAATACAAATTTGAAAGTCACTTTATGAAGGGGGAGAGAACTGCGATTCACTGTGGGGGATTAAATACGGAACGAAATCAAATGTGCCGGGATCGTTCCAAATATGCCGTAAACAAGACAAATGTGCATTTGGCTTAAGAGCTTTAGGCTTTGATAAGAATTTGTATATAAAATCAACCGACACTCAACACATTTTATTGTCTAACTAACAACAATAAGCCAAAAACAGCAAAATGAACTACCTCATTGCAATTCTTTTCCTAATTGGAGCAGTAATCGGTAAATTTGTAGTTTATAAAATTGATTTTTAATTGATTTGTTTTCAACTTTTGTTACATAGCTCAACAAGATCAAGCTCGACTTGTTGCTGAAACCTTGTTGAAACGCGGTGAGTATCTCGTGCTGAGTTCCCTTAAGGAAATTGAGATATTTCGCACCACTGGTCATGGTCACCTGGTTGATGCATTCGAGCGTGAGGTCACACTGACTGAAGCTTTTAATGTTGATTTGAAGTACCAAATCAGCGTACTCAACAAAACCCACGATGTGCATCACCTTCATGTGATTGAAGAGGAACTGCTTCATCGGGAGAACCGACTCGCCGAGGAACTGTCAATCATCAAGAAGGTACAAGAGGACGATGCGGCTAAGGATCATGGTCGAGCACCAATGATTGCTTTTGGTGAACAGTTGGTCAAGAAGGCTAAAGAACTTATTGCCAAATCACCAAACAGTCTAGAAGCGAGTGCAATTGCGGCTGAAGTGACCTCCGTGGAACAGCTGATCAGCGCAATTAAGGGTAAACCCGAGTCGGCTAATTTGAAAAACGAAGAAGAACAGTTGGACCGACATGAGGCCTCGTTGGATCTACTGTTTCTGCGATTTCAGCGTCAGATTGGTGTCTAATTCATTTTTAATCTTACTTCAGAATGTTTTTTTGAAAAATGTTCTGTTGTGATTTAAACAAATTGATTTTTGTTTTCAATTCAAAACAAATTGAAAATAAAAATAATTAACTAAAATTTTGTTTGACAATAAATTAAAAATGCCAAACAACAACCTCATTTAATTATAAATTATTATTTATAATATATTATTTATTAATTATTTTTGACAATTTAATCATATTTTAAATTTTAAAAGTACTCATTGAAATTGAATAATGATTCGACTATCGGACAGTGTTCCAAAAAATTTCGAAACAAAATTCGATTTACTTCAAAAATGAACTGGTAGATTCCGGTGTAGTGTCTTTGAGGACACAATTTCAAAATATATTCAACTTTGATAGACAGAATGCTATTCTATGATATATTCTACAACTTTCTGCCAGGTACGAAATGTTGATCACGTGATCTTTCAATGCAGTTCCTGTTTTGCTCAATATGGAGAGCACTTTATCAGTTGAGGTTAATTGATAAGTAAAATCATCTGACTCCCCACTTGAGTTTTTTTATTGCGACAACATCATGTTATGTTGTTTGCTTCTTAGATGTTCTGATTATGTGTATCAGAACTTTGCGTCCCCTCACTCGGTGGCGATTAATTGCTGTAGTTTGAAGTACGTCAATCGATAAGTGTTCTCCCCCAGTAAAGTGACTCTCAACGACGACACAGTTGCTTATTTGTTTGTTAAATTGTGCAAAAAATGTACATTATTTGTCTCAATATATAAAGTTGCGAGGTCACTTTCAGAAAGGGACTTCAAACTTATCGCAAACATAATGGGGATTAAATGCGAAACGAAATCAAACGTGCCTGGATCATTCCAGTGATGCATAAAGCCTTAAACAACATAACGTATTTGTAAACAACCCCAAAAAAAAGTTTAGGTTCTGTAGATTGATAATAATTTGAGGATATAAAATCAACCTCTCTCCACTAAAATTATCATCCCTCCACAGAACAGAAGCAGAAAAATCAGCAAAGATGAAATATTGCCTCATTTCGACGCTTTCTTGATTGGCGCGGTTATTGGTAATTTGGTTATTTTTAAAAATCAATTCTAAATCGATTTTTAATCATTTGTTATATAGCACAGCAAGAACCCTGCTAGACTTGTTGCTGAAACCTTGCTGAAACGTGGTGAAGTTCTCGTTCGGAATTCTCTAAAAGAAATTCAAATATTTCGCACCACTGGTCCACGGTCACCTGGTTGATGCATTCGAGCGGGAGGTCACCCTGACTGGGGCGTTTAATGTTGATTTGAAGTATCAAATCAGCGTTCAACAAAACTCACGATGTGAATCACCTTCATGTGATTGAAGAGGAACTACTACACCGGGAGAACCGACTCGCAGAGGAACTGTCCATCATCAAGAAGGTACAAGAGGACGATGCGGGCTAAGGATCATGGTCATTGCACCAATGATTGTTTTTGGTGAACAGTTGATTAAGAAGGCTAAAGAACTTATTGCCAAATCACCAAACAATCGAGAATCTAGTGCAATTGCGGCTGAAGTGGCCTCCGTGGGGCAGTTGATCAGCGCAATTAAGGGTAAACCGGAGTCGGCTAATTTGAAAAACGAAGAAGAACAGTTGGACCGACATGAGGCTTCGTTGGATCTTGCTGTTTCTACGATTTCAGCGTCAGATTAGTGTCTAACGCATTCTTACTTTCCAAATGCTTTAAAAAAGTAAAAGCAACCTGTTTCTGTAAACAAATCGATTTTGTCATTTCAATAAAATTTTAAAATTTTAAAATTATAAATAATTAATTGAACTTTATAATTTTGTTCGACAATTAATTAAAATTCTAAAAACTATTTTTACGTATTCAATACTAATTGGGCTCATTTCTTATTTTCGTATGAGACAAAAAAAGCTTTCAAGATTCTCCAAGATTATTTGCATTTAGAAGAGAATAAAAATTCAATTACTGATTTACCCAAAGTGCTAGAAAGTAATTGAAAATGCCTGAACTCTCGGCCTGAATCAAACTCAACTCAAACAAATGTTTTGAACGAAGAAATAGAAATCCAAATCTGCTGACAAGTACCAACGCGACTCACTCAAGAACATTTTCGTTGACTACCTTGGCTCAAACTTTACCATCAATTCGGTTGTGAACATTCTTTTGTTGCAACCATTTCCACCAAAGCAGTGTGAAAATGGTTTGCCAGTTGTTTTTGTCACTCGCGGATAAATTCACGTCAGGTTTCTACTTCACTCTCCAGATTGGCATAACCAATGGCGTTACACACTTCTTACAAACTTGACTAAAGGTATTTTTATTTTAAATATTAAGGATTACTAATAGTATAAATGAATGACATTGAGCCAGGATTGCGGAAAAATAAAGTGACCGAATCTTCAATCTTCATCTCACTTGAGTCGACGTTCCAACAGTTCATAATCGACAAGAACGTAATATTCAGGATTTCGATTGTCAACAATGTTGAGACGGGCCTGTTCTCTCTGTAGTAGAGGCAGCTTGAAATGCCCGGTTGCCGAACATGTTTGACGACATTGCCTTTTTGAACAGTCCGAATAGCGACACTCGGGCCAGGTGCACAAGAATGGTTTTATCTTCAAATGGGGTGCGTTTACTTGTAGAGACAACTGAGCCCAGAGTCCCGAAATGATTTGCCTACATTTTGGCCACTTGCTGAAATGCTTGTTCGGTCCATCACGCATAGTCCATTTTCTGCTAGTTGGAGTTGACAGATTTGAGATATACTCGAGAATTTGCGTTGAGATCTAGTGGTCCAGTGGTGGTGAAAGACAAAGAGAAGGGTCACGCAGATCAAATAAAAATACACACTCGAGCATGTCACAGCACGACTAACTGAGAACACTGTACAAGCCCCTTCTCTCCCTCTCTCTGCACAAGTGTTGGCCCTCCACAGATGACGTTACCATCAGCTAGACATCTCAATCATTATAGACAATTCTCAGTGGCAATAGGTGTCACGCACTTTATGGACCAAGTCATACTCACTGGCAAGATTTTGCCTCTATCTACTCACGTGACTAGTCACAGTATCAAGCTCAATTGAGCCACTCTTTCTAACTTACTAATTTAACTTATACTAAAGTACATTATTTAAACATTTAAAAATAAAATATAAATCATATGCAAATGTTGATTAGATTCATTTCAAAATTGCGCTTGTTCGTTCAATTGGTTAGAAATTTTGTGTTAGATTTTTGCTATAAAAACTCACATATTAGGGAGTAAAACGAAAAAATCATAAAAAACCAAAATGAAGTTTTTTCTCGTTTTTGCCACACTTTTGTGGAGCATTTTGTTTTTGCAGCTTTGTTGTACAGCCTTCAGACTAGAGGTAGACAAACGTTGCTGCGCGCTTGCCAAGCTTAGCGCTTGCTTGCGCTTGCTCGCGCTTGCGAAACAGTACCGCTTTTTGTCAATAGGTGGTTCAGTTCCAATTCCCTTGTATGTGCCCTTGAGCAAGTTCGCTTTAGCCACTGCACATGCATGTTGTTGTATTCCACTGGCTCTCTGATTGAGTGAAGGCAAGTGATCGAGCAAGTTAGCGCCAATTGATTGACTCAACTATTGTCTTTTTATTTTACTTTTGCATCGACCGTTTGTTATCGTTTCCGTCAGTAACATTAGAATAGTTAGTCCATTCCAAAATGGATCGATTCGACACTTCTTCAGAGTCCAGTGACAGTGAATGTGACTCGGATTATGACTTGTTGAATGAATGAAGTTCAGACCCGCTTTGTTACTATTATTGTACGAGATGCCAATGTGAGAAATTCTGTCAATGGTGCACTCAATCTGTGGGTTACTTCACCTGAAAGAACGAATTTTTAAAGTATGTGATTTTCTTGATTTAATTTGTTGAAAACTTTTTTTGCTCTCAAGTTGCCCATCACCGAACCCAACTGAACATCGTGCAGCACTTTATCCAAGAAAGCTTCCCTGCCACTGACAAGCAGCCAAGCAGAAATCCTCAATTTGGCCGTACGTACAAAGTTCCTCAATTTTAAGTTCAAATGGAAATCAGTTCAATGAACACTCGTTCATTGTACTCGAACTGCGGAACGCTTCACAATCGAATGATTTTTATTGGTGGTACAATCATGACCGTTGGACAGCCTGAAGCAAACAAGTGCGCATGCAGTGCATGTTGCGCAACTTGTCGATTCCAAAGTAAACCAGTCGGAACTATTAATTTTTACATGTGGCAATAAAAAGAAAATGTGATAATTTTGAATTGAATTTTTCAAGTCTTACTACTTATGGAAAGTTTAAGATGCGGCAGTGATATTTAATCTTTGATCATCTTTTGCAAGTCAAGAAAGCAATGTCCAATGTCAACTTTCTATCAATCATCAATATCTTAATCAAATGTAATTTTATCAAACTTAAAGTTACATTTTTAAACCACATATTAAAATCTAATCTTATCATTACAAGATTGTGGCTTAAATTGGCTGCAACTTATTACTTAATTTTCACTTTTGGATTATTGCGCGTTTGGTTTGCAATTTTAGTTAGCTCTTTTGCTATATAAACTCATCATTTTTGCATTTAGTTTACCAATCAATTCAAAGACCAATTCGAAAATGAAGTTTCTCGTCGCTTTTGTCGCTCTTTGTGGAGCATTTGCTGCTGCAGCTGTGCTCAAGCCCTCAGACCCGCTTATTACTATAATCGTTTAAGCGATTACTATAATCTTGCAAAATGCCAATTTGAACAGTCCAAGTTGATGTGACACTCAAATTTTGGGTTCATTTCTACTGATGTTAAGTTGAATGTAAGTTTTTTGTTAATTACTTGATTTTAAATATTTTTTTTAAATTTCCAATTCTAGTTGCCAATCACACAATCACCAGATCTTTTTCCATGCATCACTTCATGGAAGTAAGGTTCAGTTCTGTGGAAAAGCCAATTCAACACTTTGCCCTCCCCAATTTTCTCCGCACTATTAAAGTTCCTCAATCCATTGAATCTTCGAGTCAAATTCCTCAGTACAATGATCACTCGTTTGTTTGTGTTTGAAATATGGAATGCTACTCACTCGAATGAATTTGTCGGTGGCGCAATCAGGTGACCGTTGTGGAGCAGCTGAAAAGGGGCCAGAAAATTTTGACAGTGCAACGTGTTGATGCACAGCACAGTCAACCAGCTGGAAAGCTTCATATTGTAGTGTTGCAAAATTAATGTAATGTGTGTATCAATTACCGTCCCAATTTGTTAATTTACAAATTTAAACATTAAAAATTAATGAACACGCTAATTTGCTAATGTCTCTACAAAAGAGAAATACTAGTCTCCTTTCTCGGATGCTTCAATCTAGTCAATTTTAGTTATCTATTTTATTAATTGACGAGTGTTAGTGAGTCGGTTATTCCCACAGCTTGTGATAGACTTATTTTCTTATCAACAAACTTACATTTGAGCTGCCACACAAACTGACCAATCAGAAACGACTTCACTTTTGAATCGGCCAATAAAAATACTCAAAAATTATTGGTTTATTTTAAGTTTTTAATTTTGAACATGTTACAACTCGTCCTTAACAGCTTGTGGCATTAGGGTAACCTTGTCATCCTCAACTATGGCCAAACGTCTTCGCCACAGTTCATACAAGAAAGCAGCCTCCAGATGACCTCGTGTGTTTGCATCTGATTGCAGGTCTGCTTGTTTTCAGTGCAATCCATTTGGCCAAAATTTGTAGCCCAAAATGTCAAATTTCCAAAGTTGTTCATATCTCACCTGGGGTCCCATAGGTGTGGAGCAAATGGAGTAATCGAGCACACGGGTTGTTTTGTCCTTGTGAACGGCAATGCCAACACCCCGCAACCACCGAATTGCCCTTACTAAAGGCAAAGATCAAAAATTTTGTTTGGCCACCTGGTCTCATATATTCGACAGAGTCAATGACGTTTTGAATTTTTTGCTAAAATCGGGCAACCTGATCACGATAATCTCTTCAGTGTGTTTATTAGACTTCTGGGCTGACTTGGGAAAAAGTTTCAATTAATTGTTGAGTTCTGGCTCAGCTCATTGTTAACAATTGAGTTCCAATCGAACTCACCCCTTAATTTATTTATTTATTTATTGCATGGAAATTTGTAAAAAAATAAAACAAACTTCACATGCGGGTTCCAGCTTATAATACAATTGAGAGACTAATATAAGAGTCTAAAGTGAGAGACTAAGTACTAGACGACATTAACAACAATCTAGAACTCACCCCTAACAGTTTATAATTTTCATTTTATTTCATTATTTGGCTTTTATATTTTGTTTTGGTGATTAAACTATATCTAGAT
>JAKIJQ010000567.1:0-26922 GCA_023373905.1 Rhizoglyphus robini | reverse complement strand
ATTTTTGGAAAATGTTTGAACCCTCATAACTCGGCTCCCTTACAACATCATTGGCCCCGATGGGGCATAAGTCTGAGCGGGGACTCACCCCCGACTACCCAAGTATTACTATCATACTACAAAAGTTTAGAATACAATAAAAACTCGTTTACTGATGATGTAATGCATATGGTACATTGAACTCATAGATTTTTAAGAACAATTTTAATTGAAAACAGTATTATTGGTTGGGGAAAGTTGTGTTCTGCTTTCTCCTGTTCAGTCTGTTTCGTTCATGTTGTGATTGTATCCGATTGAATAACATTTACTATGTTATTGTGAACAAAGTTCCAAAGATGATTTCTTCTGCGAGGAAGATGACAATTGACATCATAAATAATACTCTCACAAACCTTCATAAACCACCGAGAAGCACAAATTTTGCATTTTGAGATCGGGCGTCGTGCTTTGGCCGATGGCGATTGCAAAATTTGTGTCTTTTTTGAATTCGTTCAGGGATATTATTTTCCCAATTCAAGGAATCATGGAATCTGTCTAACTACTATTTAGTCAAAACTTGAATTCTCGTTCAATCAAGCAACATTGCAATCCTTAATCCTTCAGTCCAGATGCATTTCTCGATTTACTTAGATTTGTATGCTAAGCAATCCTCAATCCTTAAATTCCAGTACAATCCTCAATCATTCAGTTTCAGTGCAATCCTCAATCCTTCTGTTCTTATGTGTGTCTCTTCGCTTGGCTGGGCTGAGCCATCACTTGTTATTGTCATTGTAGTTTGCTAAATCTTTTCCATGGGATTCTCAATTCTATTTAAACACAACTTACATGACGACTCAATCACGATGATATGATTCGCTGGAGACAATACACTTAACAGTAAATGTCACCCGTTTTTACCTTTAAACGATTCATGATCATATGAGTTTGTAACTTGTTCGGCACACCTCTCCAAAGAATTAGATCAAACTGTGATTGTTGGTGAAGATTATCATGGCCGAATAGGACTTCAGTGCTCATTGAGTTTTTGATATTAATTTGGTACGACAACTGAAAATTTTATGATTTTGCTGTCATTTGATCAATTTCAAGTTCTTCTCACTTGATAATAACCAAAATAATTTCAAAATGATTACACTCTCATTTATTAAATGGGTAAACAATAATTTTCTTTAGTACATACTTTTCCCGCAAGGTGGCGCCAGGGGTCAGATTTAATCTTTGTGTTATCAGTAAAGCCACCTATTTAGTGCACATCTGCACTATTTCATGAGCTTAACCTGAAATTTTGGTGTCATTTGATTCAGTAGTTTTGGCTAGATAAATAGTACAACAAACACAAAAAGTCATGGTATAAGTCTTCGCTTAGACGAAGCTTCGCTTCGCCCCCCGCTCAGACAAACATAGAAAATTATCGATTTTACAGTAATTTTCTACTCATTTTTCTTTAAATTTTGCGGTCGGCCTTGAGGACATACAAGATGGTCATCTTTGACATTAGCATCGAACAGGATTTGACCAGGGGCCAGTTATAATCCATTTTGATTGGCTTTGCCTTCTCGAACCTGTTTGAACAACGGCTGGCTCGATTGCCGATAAGCAGATCATCGAAAAAAAAATTTTATAAGGTCGAGTGACAGCGAAGCAGAGACGGAACGAGGCACACGATGTATTCTTTATCTTGACAACCACGACGACGGCCGCTCTGTTTTATACCGCGCAAAAAAATAGAACACTTACCTCTTTTCGACTACCATTCTCATTTGGTGTGCACAACTTTAGCACAGCGAATGGCAGACGGCCGTACAACAGCATCAACACCGTGCACTAGATCATGAGATATTGAGATCTAGTGGTAGTCCATTTTTGCTTTACATCAACTGCACAATCAGATAGTTTGATTTTGTCTTTATAAGAGACTTAGACGTGAAGGAATTGCCATTCCTCATCAAGCTCTCTTCCTGCTTGGTTGCCTCTTCTCTTTTTCTCTCACTTTTGGGGGCTTCTTCTCTTCAATTTTTTTCACCCATTGCTTTGGATGGTTGCCTTCCTAACCCTTCCCAGGCATCCTCTTCTCTCCCCACTGGAACATCTACGTTCAGCTACACTTGTTCTATCAATCCATCTCGTCCATTTGCCACCTCGACTACATCAGCCAACCATCACTATCTTCACCAAAATCTCAAAGGTTAGTACTTTTCATTCTATGTAAATGCAACAGCAAGTGTTTCTAGATACATCAATGTGTTGAGACCTTGTGCATGTGTAGGTACATTTTAACTGATTCTTTATTTTCATTTTACTTTCTAGCTTCTGTCACACAAGAACCATTTTTGCCAGCACCTTCAACCACCACTCATCCAGAAGCGGAGTTCCCGTTAATGCCAGATTAACGAGTGAAGACCAAGTGGTGAGCGGTTGTGGTGGTGGCAACTAGGAAAAGATTAAATTTTACATTGGACAAGAAGTTCATTTCTCCCAATTAGAAATCGTACCGCAAGTTAACCAAATTCCACTGCTCATCCCGAAGGCACGTGTATACCGTAATTTCGCGACAATAGCCCGCGGGCTATACGTGTTTTTACATTTATAAGAGGTCTACTGCGGACTATATTCGGGTGCGGGCAATACACAGAAATATTTCCAACGTTTCTGCCTTCCTTAACTTATATATCATTTCAATCAATATTTTCGCCATTTATTCACTGATTTTCAGTATTTTTTGTTTTATTTGGCTTCTCTATAGTCAAAATAGGATTTTTTAGGAATTAAGTTAAGAAGTACTCAAAATTCAGTCTAAGACAACTAAATAGATGGACAATTTGAAAGTGCTGGCTATAATTAGGTGCGGGCAATTCACGAACATTTTTACAAATTCAGAAAAATTGCGGGCTGTACACAGGGTGCGGGCTATTGTCGCGAAATTACGGTAAATAATTCGACTGCGCCAACAACCGGTATTTATCAAATATTATGGTATGATTGCATCGAAATATTTATAGTATTTAACTTTTAATTCGTTTCAGTATGATGATCCACGATTTGGTGATCCTTATTGGGGAAATTGCAGCAATTACCGATGTATGAACTCTAAGTGACATGATGGTCAACTTAAACAAATCAACGTTACAGAAGATTGCGCTCACCACCCGATTGAAACAGCAACACAATCATTAGTGTGCTCACATATACCGTCGACTCGTCTCGTCTCACATCTCACCTTGTCCACACACGACTTTGTGTTGTTCTACATCTCTCAAACCCCTACCTCGACTCCTTCCATCAGAATCATTGCATCTCCCAGTACCAGCACCATACTTCTCCTCTCATCCTTCTCCACAGCAGCTCAAACCTATTGTACCGCATTACTTTGCCACCGTGTTTTCCCGTTGGTTTTCCACCTTTCGTTCACCAGCTCTTTCATCATCTTCACTCCTGTTTGTGCCATTGTCAACTGCAACAGTAATTGTTAGTTCCTTTTACTCTTTCTTGTTGTCTTTTCTGCACCCAGGAAAGCTTCCTTTTCCCTTTCCACATTTTATCTCTTCTCCTCTTTGCCCTCACCTCCACTCTGTGTTACATCACCCTCTGTACACACCACAAACACAGCAACCTTCAACCATCGCCATCAGTGCAGTTACTATGCTCACTTGCTTTTTGCTCTTTACATATCGCTTTTTTACACTATATCTCTATTTTATTTTATTTTATTTTATTCAAACACAATATGGCATTGATTCTTGCCAAGTGCTATAAGTGTTCTTCAATGTACGCACATATAACGAACATATATAACATTGAACGAGCAAGACTGTCTCGTTGCCTCAACAAGACATCTGCATTCCGTGGCTTCTGGGTGAACACCAGCATTTACGTACGAGGTTGACTTCATACATCACACACAACTGCCGCAAGCAAATAACGACGATTGGTATTCTGCTCCAACGAAGCCTTCACCTCGAGCAGCATCGAGCTGTGAATATGGTACAGCGATAAATTACTTGAAAGCTAATTGCCGAATTTCTGCGGAAACTGTTTTCAGAACAGGAATCGGCCTTCCCGCTTTTGTGCGGGGGCCAACTACAAGGCATTCGGATTAAAAGTGTGACATTAGAAAGTAAGTCATTTCTTGTTGTGATGATCATTACTAATCGGTTTTATTTTGTTTTGTTTTGTTATCGGTTGTCAGTTGAAGAAAGTAACATGCCGTGGATAGTACGAATAATCAAATTCTTACAAGTATCTCAAGCCGCAAGAAATCGACAGGATCACAAGTCACAACCCGAAGGCTTGGCTTTTTAATATTAAAATATGTGTGTCTATTGTGTGAGTGTCCATATGGACATTAGCACAAAATTTAATACTTTACCTTTTATATTTATTGTGAGTGTGCATTGTGTGTCAACTTTATTTCCGTAAATTATATTTTAATCTATTTAAATCTAAATAAATTGTAGAATAAGAGCGCAAGCTGAGTGGCAAACAGAATGATCGAGTATATCATTGCCTGTTGCTGTATGCGCAACTGAAACCACTTTACGATTGCCCTTTTGGTGTGGTGTACTGATACCAGTTGGGTGGGTAGAGGAGAGGAGAATGGATATTTGGTAATCCAGATCAATCGATACCCATCTATCAGACAAATTGGTTCTGTTTGTCTGCACTAAGTGGTAATTGACCGATTGGCAATGCCATTTGAATTGGTGCGTGCTGGGCACTGGTTGTGTTGACTAGTGACAGTGCTCGTGTGCGCTCTTGCACTGTATTGTCTGTTGCGATGACCGGCACCATGCTTTCAATGCTCTGGATGGGCTCGGTGAAGGATAGATTCCGAATGTGAATCAATCGTACGCGACAAGACTACGTTGGTGTGCGATACGATCTCTGCAGATGGCGGTTCCGCTTTATTTGCTCAAACTTGACAGAAAGAGAGTCTGTCGGTAGACAAGTTAATAGTTTTATTTTTTTTATTATTTTTAATTATGACAATGAACGACCGTTTATCGCTTTCGCATTTAAAACAGCTTGGTAACAATATACAATGAGACTAACAATATGTGACAATTAACTATTTACATAATATACATGAGATATACAATACCTATCGCTGTGACTCCCAAAAAAGGAGTAGTTTGTGTATTTTGGTGACATAGTCAGAAAAATTGTAGAAGTCGTTTGAAGACCGAAAAGGTGTGTCGAGGTTAAGATCTGGGAAGGATGCACGCAGGGATGCTGTAGCTGGACACGACCGAATGAGGTGGTGAGGCTCCTGCAATGCCCCACACTGGCAAGCATCACTTCTCCATATTTTGAATCTAGTGTAATAGTTTTATTGATCAGCACGTTTGTGTGATCGATGCGAAAATGAACAGAACAAGTCTCGGTGTGCTCGACAAACAAGGTTAATATAGACACAGAGTCAGTGAGTCATAATAGTTGACTGGGACTGTTCATATACTATGTTACAATAAGATTGTGTGTAAATAGGTAAAATTAATAATATGTGACTAAATGATAAAAGGTTATGAGTAACAAAATGAATTACAAATTATCTGGCACTGACTGGTTGCTACAAGTCGTTCTTCACCGTGACTACGTTTCTACTATGTTCCAGGTCGCCTCCGGCTGTTTGATTGGGTTGACCGTACGAGGTTCCGTCCAAGGTAGGCACTGGGTCACCAGCGAATGTGAGCTTCGGCTCGATGGTAGCAATCTTGCGATCGGTGGTGTGCACTTGTTTTGTCTTTATCCGTGTGTCTTTGTTCGTGTCCGAGTCAGTAAAATGTTATACTCTGCCCTACTTACTACCAGCCATGCACAAATATGCAGCTCTGGAATTTGATGAAATTAATTCTACATGAAGTAGACCTCGAGACCAGATAGCACACCCATTATGGTCAGCTATTCTTCAGGGGTTTCAATAATAAAAAATTAAATGTTAAATCTTTTTGAAAAAGTTGTCATGTATAGGGATACGTGCATTCTGGTGACATTTTTGGTATTAATCTGCGATTAGAAATTATTACCTTTGCATATATTATGATTTTATTGTTGAAAAACATACTTATGGATGTCACAAGTATCCCTGATTTTTTTAAGGTTGGTAAATGCAAGCTTTAGTATTAATTTTCTTTATCAAAAATATTAAATTTTACAAATCATCATTAAGTTATTAAATTGTTTGAACTTTAAGTAATTCAAAACCCAAGAAACCTTGCATCTACCTTTCTTTTAAAATTCAGGGATGCTCTTGGAACATGATAGCATCATTTTCAACAATAAAATCATAAAATATGAGAAGGTAATAATTTCTAATCGAAGATTAATACCAAAAATGTCACTTGAATGCACGTATCCCTATACATGACAACTTTTTCAAAAAGATTTAACATTTAATTTTTTATTATTGGAACCCCTGAAGAATAGCTGACCAAAATGGGTGTGCTATCTGGTCTCGAGGTCTACTTCATGGAGAATTAATTTCATCAAATTCCAGAGCTGCATATTTGTGCATGGCTGGTAGTGAGCACCATCATTAAGACAAATTTTTCCATTCACGTAGACGTGTAAATTGCGCACATGCCAATGTGTATGCCCACAGTGGCACAGATTTGCAAAGTCTTTCATGGCCAATGCTCACAAAGCAACAGTAATGAACGAATGCACATTGATTTTAAAGTATTTTATTATATTATAGTATTATTATCATTATTATCATTATTATAGTGTGTTCGTGTTGTGTAATTATAAAGTAATAGAATGTGTGTTGTGTGTGTGGGTTTATGTGTTTGTGTTGTGTAATTATAAAGTAATAGAATGTGTGTTGTGTGTGTGGGTTTATGTGTTTGTGTTGTGTAATTATAAAGTAATAGAATGTGTGTTGTGTGTGTGGGTTTATGTGTTTGTGTTGTGTAATTATAAAGTAATAGAATGTGTGTTGTGTGTGTGGGTTTATGTGTTTGTGTTCATATTCATAAAATAGGTAGACTCAATGGACCACCCAACCCGTAGCCACGAATCGATGTTGTTGAGTGTCCATTGAGTTGATGAGGTGCACTTGACTTAGTGACGTGCCACCACTCTCAGGTTCAGCCGATGGTAGCGCTTCAGCACGGTCCTGAGATGTTTGCGCTGTTTGGTTGTGCTGCCTTGTGATTGACGGTCAACGCGCAAATGAGCGCACACGTAGTCGAGTACCAAGTTTCGCAAATCCACATCACGGTACAATCTTTGCATGGACACACGCTGGTCTCGCCACTGAACGAGAAAGTATTGCTCGTTCTTATCGTCAACGTGCACGGTGGTGAATCGAAGCACCTCACCAAAGGCCATTGCCTGGCGTCTTTGGACAACTTCTGGCTCGTCAGCGGCTGGCAGTTCCACTGATGATGGTCCTGGTGCTTGGACAGTAGCAACATCTGCTCCTTCTTGTTGATGTTGTGTTGCAAAACGCAGCAATTCTCGTTCTTCTTCAGTGATGATACCATTCATGAGCAGTAAATCATCAATAGCATCAATGGTGAGGTCCTCCACGGCCTGTGCTATTTCTGGATTCTCCAGGAGGACCAAATCGACTTGTATTTGCTCGCCATTGAGAAGTGGCATTTGATAGTCGGCCAAATTGGCGATGTGCGTCTGTAGATTTGCTGGCTCTTCTTTGCCAATTGTAGTGTCAAGTTCGGCCTGTCCACGAACATAATCGGCAAATGCTTCGAGATGATCAACTGCCGTCACAGGCTCCCATGCGTCTTCCCACGCAATGGTGATCCAGGTCAGATTTCCTTGTCGGTCGAATTCAATTGCTTTAATAGCCTTGACACGGTACTTCGATACTTGAGCAGCATCAAAAACTGGTAGCGCCTCCATGGCTACCTGCTTGGGCAGGTGCCCACCGAAGATGTTGAAGAGTTGTCTTCGATGATCTGGATGCTGTTGTCAAATTTCTTTATTTGAAGAATAGAGTTGTCTCTTTGATTGGGAATGTTGTCTTCTCTGATTGAGGGAAGCAGTCGTCAAATTTCTTTAGTAGAAGTCGTCGTTGTCTTGAGTTGATAAGTTGTCTTCTTCAGTGAAGAGAGAGAGTCACTTTTAGTCTTGTCGTTTGAAGTTGTAATTAGTGGAAAGTTGTTTTCATAAACTTTTGGGCAGCCAATTACAAGTTGACAGCTTGACGTTGCGACTTGAAGTGAAACAAAATAAAAGATATTTCGCTCTAATAAAGCAAATATTTTGCCCTAAGGCATAACGCAACAAGATGGCTTTCGGCAAAGTGCGAATAGCCGGCAAAGTAAAAAATAGCTAAAACAGCTGAAAATATTCGGATTTCGACCGGGCAAAGTGCATCGATGACATCTCGGACCCGAACTGAATCGATCCAAAATGGGTCATTTTTGGAAACTGTTCCAACATTGAAATCTCCGCAACGGTCGGTCATAGAGATCCCGGGTTTTGACCATTGGATTCTTTGACCAAAACTACATCAGATTATGATGTTCAACTTTGTCCAACGATATTCGAATTCAAAGAGATTTCGAAAACGTTGAGTTTTGCGTTTACCTCGATAAAAAGTTCAAATCCTATGTAGTCGAGTGCCCTGAATTCGAATATGATGTTCAACTTTGTCCAACGATATTCTAATTCAAAGCGATTTCGAAAACGTTGAGTTTTACGTTTACCTCGATCAAAAAGTTCAAATCCTATGTATTCGACTGCCCTGAATTCGAATATGATGTTCAACTTTGTCCAACGATATTCGAATTCAAAGAGATTTCGAAAACGTTGAGTTTTGCGTTTACCTCGATAAAAAGTTCATATCCTATGTATTCGACTGCCCTGAATTCGAATATGATGTTCAACTTTGTCCAACGATATTCGAATTCAAAGAGATTTCGAAAACGTTGAGTTTTACGTTTACCTCGATCAAAAGTTCAAATCCTATGTATTCGGCTGCCCTGAATTCGAATATGATGTTCAACTTTGTCCAACGATATTCGGATTCAAAGAGATTTCCGCTTCATCATTATCAGCAACATTTACAAATGCGATCACCATCTCATTGCGGTCCATCGTAATCAAATCTACATCCATTTGCAACTACGCTTGCATATATCTTTCACAGCAGGTGAACAGGACTCGTTCTTCAAGCACCCCAGTGATTCGAACGCCTTAGTGGATGCAGGAAGATTGTAACTTTGTAGACACTATCGTGTTGACCTCGAGCACCGTTGCCCAAATCCTGAAGAGACTAACATACGAAGCTGTCGTACGTTGCGAGTGACCACTGACATATAGTCATCAACCAGATGTGGATTCGAGGAATGGCACTGTGGTGTTTCGCCACTTGTGGCGATCTATTCGAAAGTTCCACCAAGTGGTAAGTTATTTCTTACTGCAAATGATTTTATTTACTAATTGTCTCTCTATCTTTCTTCTTCTCACAATGTGAATGACATCTCATTTTCCAAATATGGAACAGAGGAATGACACTGTGGTGTTTCGCCAATTGTGGCGATCTATTCAAAAGTTCCACCAAGTGGTAAGTTATTTCTTACTCAAAATAATTCTATTTACTAATTGTCTCTCTATCTTTCATTTTATCTTATAAAGAAAGCTAACCAGATGTGGAATCGAGGACTGGCTCCGCAGGTTTGCGCCTCTTGTGGCGATCTATTCGAAAGTTCAACCAAGGAACCAAGGAAGCTGGTGAACGACATACAAATTAGAAAACTACTACTATTCTTTGAATCTGCTATCACCAGATTGATTCAAGAAAACTGGAGGCAGCATTGCAAAACATGCATACAGCATTGTCTACTAAATGATAGTAATCACTGTTTTTTATATTTTATGTCATTATATTAAAACGTTAAAAAAATATTTGTTTGCTGCTAATTTGATGCAAATTTTGGGTCGTGTTAGATCCAATTGAGACATGTCCAATTGACATCATTTATTGTTTACTGGTCGTGATAATGTTGATGGTACTGATGATGAAGGCACAAGATAATTTACACATGATTATACGATGCATGTCGTTGCTTGCCATTCCGGTCCTGGGCCTGTCTTGGCTCTGTCTTTCTTACTCTCATTGCCTAATTGCTGCCGCGAATTGGCAGTCGAGCTTTTTTACTTTGCACAATTCAGCTGCCCGTTGGCAGCACCTTAATGTTCTACTTACAAATCTCGCGCAGAATAAAGCATTCAATGAAGCAAGTTGGTACACCAATTCGCATGGTACAGTTACACGAGCACTCCATTTGGTAGCCTCCATTGGACAACACTACTTATTTCTGCTTGTGTGTGACCATCAGTACAGACAAACGCGCGGCCACACTGAATGTGAAGGCATTTGTGCATAATTAAATTGGTGGAACTTGAGTTAAAGAACCTTCTTCTCAATTATAGCCAAATTAACATGACAAATTCACAAAGTTTGAGCACTTGTGCAATGGTGCAATTAATCACAACACGCATTCAAAAACGCGTTTACCTGCACAAATGTCCTTGCCAACTGTTTCCCACTAAATCGCTTGAACATGCCATGTGCTCTAGTAAATCAATTTGCCAACATTGACATACGGAGCAGACTATTTGTTCACACAGTCTAGAGAAGCCAAAATGCGAGTTAAACTCTGAGGCACTTTGTTATCCAGTTCAAATTGATTCATTAACGTGTGTGCGTGGGCCCTTTAACATGGGCACCTTCAAGCTGTGACCTCGATCCGTTCCTCAATGAGCACAGACATTGTTGGAGAATGTTGTGACATTCGATGATCAACCAAATATGACTAAACATGACTAAAAATGACCGCGTGTTGATCACTAGCCATCGTCAGACAAACATTCTTGGGCGAGTTGAGGTCCTGTAAATGGCTGCTTGCCAATGAGCTCCGTCTGGTCTAATCGACTGTTAACGTTTGCTATTCTAATTGCACCACCACAGCACTCCTGGCAATGCCACAACTGCCACCACCACCATCGCCATTTGCACACTAAAGCCACAAAACTCACCACCACCATTGAGCAATAATGAAATTGTTTGGTCTATTGATAACATGTCAATGCAACTCTAGTTATGGTTCCAACATAAAGTACTGTATTACTAGTATGATACCATGCAAATGGTCATATTGGATTGATCACAAATAAGAGACAAAGCATCTAATATATGTGATGGACTCGATTACTAATACCACCACAATATGACTGACTGTTCTGTGATTCTGAAGGTCAAACCAAGCATTAAAATCATGAAGGTGAAACGGTAGTGGTGCTCTAGTATGCGGGCAAGCGAGAGTGTTTCAGAGAGAGAGAGAGAGAGAGAGAGAGAGTACATTGAATGGTGTTGAACATGACATCGAACGTCTCAATGATCCTCAACCCTCGAACTGATCTTTGGCATTTTGCACTTTCTCTTGTTTTAGGTAGTAATGGCCAAGTGTTTGCCAATGCACCATTCTCATTCGCAACCGTACGATCAGCTTTAAATCGCTAGTTGCTACATGCCATCGTGTGGATCGTTCATGGTGGTATTTGATCAGTCAAACAAACATGCACGCACAACTCGGTGGCAGTGTCTCAAGTGCGTCGGCAGTCGATTGTGGCTTGGTGCCAACAATTTCAATTCGGGCAATATTGAATAATATCTGTGCATGCTGTGTGTTAGCTCTTACCGCGCGTCGATATGAACTTCTCCCATCACAATTCGAATGAACTCATTTAATTGCAGAGTTGAGCACGGATTTGCATCACTTTGTACTTATATCCCTCGTATATAACATGTACTGGTAGTTTTGGTATATGTGCATACAGTTGATAATGATGCCTCGTTTGATTTAGTGGTGTCGAAGTGGTTTAGTCGTGCATTGACCATCACTTTGTCTTCGATCACTAGCACCGTGCCTGGATACTATGGAACGAGGGTTAGTGTGAGTGTGTATGTGTACTTGTGTGCTTTGCACCGTTTACCTGAAACATTTACTGCAGCACCACCAGAGATGACGAGTGAGAGTGTGATGGTGATGACATTTGACTTGGAAATAAATGTATTTTATGCCAACTGATCACTGTTTGTCCTAAGAAGAACTTAGTTGGTGTGTATCCTTAATGCCTTTACCCGTTTACCTCAATACGAATCGACTTGATTTGCATCTCCTCAATTGGGCTGTATTGATGTACCCTATTCAATTCGGCATTAACTTCTCGCATGCTGGCCCAACAGAGAATATACTCGAACACGTTGTACATCAGTCGAATGGCTGTTCGCTTTGTGATGATCATTCATTTACTAATTCTGGCTAAACAGTTGAACAAATGACAGTTGGGGGATTTTAAAGTTTTTTAATTATGTTATTAAATTATAGGGTGTAGGTGTGTCGGCGTGTAGATAGAGGAAAAAAGAAGAGATTAAAGAAGGTGTCATAAAAGGCGGTGTGTAGATTATGTGTAAATTATAAGTGTGTTCACAAGTAAAGGTTGACTCAACTGACAAGACGACTACTTCGAACCCAAACGGACGAGCATACAATTCAGCTCATCCTGTCGCTCTTGTCCAGTGAGGGATGTCATGTTGGCGGTGGCACCGAACTTGCTGATGGCAAACTGATTGAGCAGACTGAAGTACTGGTCTTCTTCCAGTTGCTCAAACCGAACCAGCGTGTCCGCCCATTCCACACTGTAGTGCTTTTGGAAGTTACGCCAGCACTCGCCCGTGATGCGTCTCACCGTACCAAACGCAAGCTGATCAGTTGATTCAGGTTTAGTTGGTGCGATGAAGTCATCCTTCGTCAGACCCAGCAATTCAGGATGATGGCGAACCACGTCCCGAAGTTTCAACGCATCTGAACGGGATTGTTGGTTCTCGATTACCAAAGCAGAATAATCTTGCTGAGGCAGTTCGAGATCCCCCATTCCTGCTGGGCCATCTGAAAGGGCATCAAGTGGGACCACCTTGAAGAAGGTGTCGGGAATGGTGAAGTCGACGGTGCCGTACTGATATCGTTTGCCAGTGTAGCTCACTCCGTTGATGGTCATATGCACCGGAATTGCCGAAATAGAATTGCCGGCGAACACGAACAACTCGGTGTCAATAGGCGGCAATGAAAAGTCGCATGACGTGGACATTACGTAGACCGTAGTCAGATTGTTGTTTGTAATTTGATCGAAAGTGATCGCAGATCAGAGTACTTCAGATTCGAAATGGCAATTGAAGATGAGCCACTCAATTCAGACCAACTCAGGATTGACATCTTGCCCAGCCACGGTAATCGTCCATGGTGAGTGTTGGGTATTCCAACCAGAATCGAGTACAGTCCTGGAAAACACATCAAACTGCTGACCACCACCACTCGGGCTGGATTCAATTCGGTTAAATCGGGCAAGTGTTGGCACCAATTGAAAGTTCAAACCAACTCTTGCTCGAACCCAATCCGTATAGATCAAGTTGGCGCTGTTTGTGTAGCGAACCATTGATTCGATTAGATAGTCCATTTCGAGAACGAATCAGTTCACTACTGATGAACAGTGAGACCGAGCATTGTTATGAAGATGCATTATCAAGCGTATCCAGTGTAAATGAAGGAAAATCCCTAAATTGAAACATGATATTACTTAATGAACTGATTGGAGCAATCATAAAAGAACTTACCATTTTAAAGTTACTGCAGTTCAATCGAGAAAAGAGTCATTGCTAAGAAGTCAGTAGTTCAACGGAACTGAAATGAGCACACCTTGACCCTTTTGATTTCTCGATGTGCCAAGTACGAGTAGCTATTGGCATATGCTAAGAACAAAGACATGTAAATAAACATACAAATGGATGATATAATGAATAGTTGACTTACTGATTCACATGCACATAGTTCGGGATCATTGGGACGGTATGTAAAATGTGGTGACCACTGGTCAAATAGTTGGAACAAATTGACCCCAAAGAAATTGGATCAAGAAGATCACATTTGTTAATGGTTACGTGTCCACTGGCGAGACATGCTCAGACATGGTTGAAGTAGATAGATCACCTGTTCAGTCTGTATTCAGTTGATATATATCGGACCGAGTTTATTAAGCATACATTTGGGTAGTGAGTGAGTGCGTTTTCGGCAGTAGACGAGCGTGGAAATGTCATAATTACCGATAGAGAATGGGTTTCTGAGTTAATGTAGGTTAATGCCAAATGCCAAGAAACACAATATCATCATCATTATCATCATCACTTGCCGGGTGCTAATTTGTGCACATTCGACGTGGTCATTTGAGTTGTGCTGGACTCGTGCTTCTGCACAATGTTTTCACTGGCAGGCAATACAAGGACTAACATCGGTGAAAACACTCGAGGTAATAGAAGTAGTGCCTTTATTCGCGACTATTGCGATTTATTGTGAGACTGAGTGCCGAGTATGGAAAGATGTTTCTATCATAACCAGGGTCAAAGCACCGCAATAAGAGACATACATTGCCCAGTACAATATCACCTTGGCCATTGTGCAACGTGCAGAGATAAAGTTCGTAAAAGACACAAACTGGCATGGTTCAATCAAAATCGATTGTGCCACATGAACATTTCACTCATAGGTACAGCTGAACTTGCTTGTCACTTGCATCCCTGAACGATAGACCGAGTGAGAACAGACATTGAGGGTATTAAGTGAATGGCTTAAACAGACAGATTGAGCTACCACACTCGATGTACAAAACTGTGACAGAATCACACGCGGTCCTGTAGATCAATAAATGACACAAAACGATGGTGCCTATCATGGTGGTGATGGTGATGACACTAGAGATGCGTCCTCGGTGTTTATTTCGTTATGAACTCACTAATGCAAAAAAACTTTTGAAAGATTCAACTGCATTCAAATGTCTAGTGCATAGACAAACTTGCATTTATACATTCTCCGTTTAAGCCTTCGAGTGACTCACTCGAGTGTACTTTCGAATGCGCTTCAGCGAAACACTTAGAATCAATTAGATCGAAAATGACATTTACGCACACTAATAAACGAAAAGCAATTCCACTTGGAACAGAGCATAGTTGTGCACTACAGACTCATTCATTTACACTCATTTTATTCAATTTACATAATAATTTAGCCTAGCGATAACAAAACAAGAACTCAAAACAATGAAACTTCACATGGAACTGTTACGGTTTAATCGTGGCTAAAAGACAAGAAAGTTCTTACTAAAGTTCAATTTGCCACCACAATCAGGGTAGCGCTGCAGTCTGACCAACCAGATTGCTTCAATTCCATGTGTGCCTAGTAGCTTCACTTGCACAGTACACAATTGATGTGACGCTGCTGTCTGACCAACCAGATTGCTTCAATTCCATGTGTGCCTAGTAGCTTCACTTGCACAGTACACAATTGATGTGACGCTGCTGTCTGACCAATCAGATTGCTTCAATTCCATGTGTGCCTAGTAGCTTCACTTGCACAGTACACAATTGATGTGACGCTGCTGTCTGACCAACCAGATTGCTTCAATTCCATGTGTGCCTAGTAGCTTCACTTGCACAGTACACAATTGATGTGACGCTGCTGTCTGACCAATCAGATTGCTTCAATTCCATGTGTGCCTAGTAGCTTCACTTGCACAGTACACAATTGATGTGACGCTGCTGTCTGACCAACCAGATTGCTTCAATTCCATGTGTGCCTAGTAGCTTCACTTGCACAGTACACAATTGATGTGACGCTGCTGTCTGACCAATCAGATTGCTTCAATTCCATGTGTGCCTAGTAGCTTCACTTGCACAGTACACAATTGATGTGACGCTGCTGTCTGACCAACCAGATTGCTTCAATTCCATGTGTGCCTAGTAGCTTCACTTGCACAGTACACAATTGATGTGACGCTGCAGTCTGACCAATCAGATTGCTTCAATTCCATGTGTGCCTAGTAGCTTCACTTGCACAGTGCACATTCAATGTGACGCTGCAGTCTGACCAATCAGATTGCTGCAATTCCATGTGTGCCTAGTAGCTTCACTTGCACAGTACACCATTGATGTGACGCTGCAGTTCGACCAATCAGAACGTTCGAGCTCGAGTATAAAACAGATTGAGAATGTGTGTGCACTCTTATTTCTTCACAAGCTCTCGTACAGGATGGTTCTCTCTCCTCTTTCCACTTTCTTCTTCTTCCCTCACCCATGTCTGTTGCTTCGCCCTCTATCACTCTCATCATCTCTTCAATTGTTATTACACCAATACGCCTCATCCATTTATCACAACCACCGCAACTCATTCAGAAATGTAGTTCCAGATCACGCCAAAAGAAGAAAGAAAAAAGAAGGTGTGAGCGATGGTGGTGGCATGTGCCATTTAAATTGTGTAATGATTCACCTCAAAATCAATATCGTCTTCCAATGGATAAAGGTATTTTAATATATGTACGTTTTTTTGTTATTAATACTTTGTTTACTCACTAGGTGGATTTGCTCGTGGTGGAACGCTCTACAATAAACAAACGTCATCGCCACATGACATCGTCTCTGCCTTTTGTAATGCTAAAAGTAAGTACTCTTTCCTTTTTGATATATTGTTCAGTGTTTGTTTTGTTTTGTTTTTGTTATTAATATCGTAAATTGTTTACTCACTAGGGCCTAAGTCAGAATCTGGAGTCAGATCCTATTGGAGAGTGGCTCCAAATCGACCCGAATGAGATCAAATTCACGGGTACGTTTGTATCAAATTGTCTTGGTGCCATCTAATGTCATACTCTTCCTCCTCCTCTCAGGTCTGTTCAACTGAGTGGTAGTGCAGTACCTGCACTTGGTCAATCCAACTGAGCTCTCCATATGCTTTGTTTAGGTTGGTCACTTCGTCTACTTCTCGGTGTCGTCACCGTCCTCGTTCACCGCACCATCAGTGCGGTGACACCACCATTGACTCTACTCCATGTACGGAGCAGCCTCTGAGCTTTCGCCCGTCTGTTCTCTGAGTCGTCACCGTTCCCGTTCACCGCACCATCAGTGCGGTGACACCACCATTGACTCTACTCCATGTACGGAGCAGCTTCTGAGCTTTTGCCCGTCTGTTCTCTGAGTCGTCACCGTTCCCGTTCACCGCACCATCAGTGCGGTGACACCACCATTGACTCTACTCCATGTACGGAGCAGCCTCTGAGCTTTCGCCCGTCTGTTCTCTGAGTCGTCACCGTTCCCGTTCACCGCACCATCAGTGCGGTGACACCACCATTGACTCTACTCCATGTACGGAGCAGCTTCTGAGCTTTTGCCCGTCTGTTCTTTGAGTCGTCACCGTTCCCGTTCACTGCACCATCAGTGCGGTGACACAACCATTGACTCTACTCCATGTACGGAGCAGCCTCTGAGCTTTTGCCCGTCTGTTCTCTGAGTCGTCACCGTTCCCGTTCACCGCACCATCAGTGCGGTGACACCACCATTGACTCTACTCCATGTACGGAGCAGCTTCTGAGCTTTCGCCCGTCTGTTCTCTGAGTCGTCACCGTTCCCGTTCACCGCACCATCAGTGCGGTGACACCACCATTGACTCTACTCCATGTACTGAGCAGCCTCTGAGTTTTCGCCCGTCTGTTCTCTGAGTCGTCACCGTTCCCGTTCACCGCACCATCAGTGCGGTGACACCACCATTGACTCTACTCCATGTACGGAGCAGCCTCTGAGCTTTTGCCCGTCTGTTCTCTGAGTCGTCACCGTTCCCGTTCACCGCACCATCAGTGCGGTGACACCACCATTGACTCTACTACATGTACTGAGCAGCGTCTGCGTTTTCGCCCGTCAGTGCCAATCACCAATCAAAGCCACACTCACTTCTCCGTATCATCCGTACGGCAAGAAGAAGATAAAGGCCGCTTCTCCGACTTGTCACTGCGTGAATGGTATGGAAGCTCTCCCCCTGGCAAGTATCTCTCGATTGCCCTGCAGCCCACAGGTGGGTGCTGAAGGCATGACAACTGGAGGTCGCCCCGTTGACCGTAACCAGCAGAAATTCTTGCTTGAGTCTATGCTCATGGCGTGGATATGGAAAGGGGTAAGTGAACTTTGTGTTTTGATCAGATTACCTTAACTAGCCTTTTCATTTTGAACAGTTTATACAAATGTCATCCAGCCAGATTAGGATGTGCCGTGCCCCCCTTGAAGACGAGCACCTTGACAAAATAGGCAATTTACTCAAGCAGATGCCAACACTAGTGGTGCACTAGAACCAGCCACTTCAAACCACTCGGTGGTCCACTATTAGCAGCCGAATGAAACCGCCGTGGCACTGCCCAACGACTACTTCAGTAGTCTGAACTCCTAGAAGCCATGGATGTGAGCACGCATTGCACTGCTCTTGGCCATCTTTCTGGTCAATGCATTCGGCAGCAAGAAGTTTATCCTACAAAAATTCTCAAACAAGATGCTTCGAAGCCACAAATTGTCTACTGCAAATTCCTTTATCATTAATTATAAATTTCTTCCTTTTATGTAATTCCTGTAAACTCTATTGATAAGTGTTCAATAAATCAATTTCTATATTAGAATGTCTATTTATTTATATCATTTATATTTGTGAGAGCGAACATGAACAATGAAAAATGGCACAAACAGGCCAACTTGCACATCAACCTGTGCTTGTTCAATGATTTACATTGACTAACTAAAAGTTGCCTCATTGCAACTTGTGGTAATCCGCGTTCTGGTCGGATGAGTTGCCAAAATCTAGATGAGTGACATTAGCAAGAAAATGTGGTTTCAGATCGTCCCACTGACGAAGTTGAATATAATTCAGACCGAGATCCATTTGGTGCACATCAACACAGGTTGGTTACACAGTTGACATAAAAACTGAAGCCATTCCTCTTCGGTCAAAATATAGTTAGACTCCTCTGCAGAGTACTCAATTTTCTCCAATTGGGACAGTGTTTTCGATAGAAAGGGAATGACTTTTGCAAGTCTGACAATTCCGAGCTGTTTTAGCTCACTCAACTGGTCGATGTTGAGTGCAAGATTTGGCATTTCATAGTCTTTCACGTCGGGCCAACTTAGTAGTTTGTGTGTGTGCCAGTCCATTAACTACAATGCCACTTGACCCTTCACCTCTTTATTCACGCGTATCACTCACATTTAGTAAAATGACAAGTGTGTGTGTGTTCCTTGTATCTTGTTGCTTTCACTCCTATTGGCTTTTTCACCTAAATGGTCATCAGATTTTGGCTCGATGTTTGTCCTTAAACACGCTTGTGCCTTGTGTTATCAAGTGCTTCGATCTAATTGCTGAGTGAAGCTGTGGGTCCAATGGTGGTGAACTTGATATTCAGCATTGTAAAGATATCGAGTATTAAGATACATCATCGATGATTCAGCGCTCTCCTTCTGACAAATTAGTGCCCGAACAAAAGTGCAGTCCAACTGTACGAGAATTTTGTGAAGGTGTTGTGGTGGAGATGTTGGATGCTTCTAATCATGATGTCAAGTCTATGTACCAGGTCAGGATGATTGGTTGCGATGCTCATTTGCTGAGCACATTTTCGAGGACCAATTTGACATTGCTACTACTTCAATCATGGGTGGATGAGGATGATGAGAACGAGTACTATGATGATGACCACTAGTTACATTCAACGGTCACACCAAAACGACTTGGTGGCTCACTCATCTCTAGCGGTCTGACCGCAATTTGTACGAGTGTAATGAGTGATCATGTGTGTCAGTGCTTATATTGGTCACCTTAACGTCCATCGTATGCTACACACTACCATTCCATTGCCACAGATGAATTTATCCTCCTATTACTAGGTCCCAACCTCGGACATGGCTGGCCCAATAATAGTCCAGACCACACATTTACAATATGGCTAATTGACGGACCGTAAGTGAAGGTGTTTAGCATTGTGTAACGGCACACTACTCTAACTGACATTCGGATTCAGTTAATCATTGTACAATGGCTCATTGTCATACTCAATTTGCTTGTTGCACTGCATTAACATAGAACAGATGGCTGGGCAATAGATGCGTTCATTTGATAGTGTGCCCGTGTGTGCCCGTGTGTTCCCGTGTGTGCCCGTGTGTGCCCGTGTGTGCCCGTGTGTTCCCGTGTGTTCCCGTGTGTTCCCGTGTGTTCCCGTGTGTGCCCTTGTGTGCCCGTGTGTGCCCGTGTGTTCCCGTGTGTTCCCGTGTGTTCCCGTGTGTTCCCGTGTGTTCCCGTGTGTTCCCGTGTGTTCCCGTGTGTGCCCGTGTGTGCCCGTGTGTGCCCGTGTGCGCCCGATCGGTCTAATGGGTCATTCATCTGTAAATGATGATTTATTTGACATAGCGCCTCCATGATCGAGTTGTCATAAGCAAACTCATGTTCAACTGTCAACTGACAAGCATTGATAACTTTGCTTAGTGTACTGAACTTGAGTGTAGTGTTACTGTGTGTGTCTGTGTGCGTTGGTGTGCCCGCTTTGTGTGGTTTGGCCAAACGACAGTCGACTTTTGGTGCTGTTCAGCTGTGCTTGTCCACCTTCGTGAAATCGTTTGACGTTACTCTCGCTTTGACATGGAATACCACCATAACTCCACCACGACCAATGGTTGCTCTGTGCCAGCAACTCCCAACAACCCCTTTCAGCTAAGTGCTCTCAACGCACAGCCTCAACCCATCACTCCCAACATTTGGCAGTTTCAACCAGACGCTCGCATCAACACTAACTGGCCTAGTACGAGTGGACACTTGCTCAATGTGCGTCCACACTCCACTTACCAATGGCACCATCCGCTCAATGTACATCACCAAGTACAGTCTCAAGCCAACTACGGAAGTCATCAACCGCAGATGTACACTACATGGCAGACACAACCAAGCCACTACACACCAAGACTCAATCAGAATGAAGTCATTTATGAGGACAAAGTTGTGATTCAGAACTCACGGATCGTGTCCCATATTAACGGCAAAGAAGGTTCCCGAATAAAACCACTTTCCGCCAAGTACAACACGCGAATCATAGTTCCTCAGTTCTACGAACCCATCAAGGTGTTTGTGATACAAGGAAAACGCGAAAATGTGATCAAAGTGAAACAAGAGATCCTAATTGCTGCTGATCGCTTCTCTAAGCACGAAATAGCCAAGGAGATTCGCAGGCAAGCCATCATGGGCAGTGAAGGTGAGTGGTCATCCGGTGCTTTGAGTAATGAATTGACACTTGTCTTTTGTCCACCTAGACTCGGTCACCTACACGGTGCATGTTCCATCGGCGCTGATTGGCCATGTAATTGGCAAGAACGGTCGTTGGGCGAGACGAATTCAAAGTGAACACGAAGTGCACATCAAAACACCTCAATCTTCTCAACAGGACCCGAACGACTGCCAACCATTCCTGGTGACGGGCAGACAGGCGAACGTTTCAACGGTGGTCACCAAAATATACGATCACTTGTGCGGTGATCACACATACGGTACAAGACGAATTAAGAAGGTCACTTCAGGTCTTAAGGAGGTTCGCTTTATCGAGTTCGCCCCGATCGATCAACAACCTTCAACTGGAGCCGAGGTGCTATCCGCGGAATCTAATCAACCCACCGGAACCAATCCGGATCAGTGATCAAATCCATCTGTTGAATCTCTGTAGATGTGTCGCCATTACTGCTGGACCTACTTTCGCCATCAAATCTTATTAACCTTATCACTTGACACTATCACTATGACACTACTGACAACTATTCACACATTATCATTGTTCATATTCACATAATGTCATTGGCTTATAATTAATGGCCCAATAAATATCGTCGCTTTACCAATAAGAAATTGTTATTTTCCCAATTAGTGATCTGGCCAATAAAAATAGTTTTTAATCCCAATTAATTTTGTTATTCAGCCAATAGTTAAAAATTGCAAATTTTATTTCAAAATTGGTCTAGTAACTAGTCTCTCGAAAATCCTATTCTTAGAGCTTATCCTATTTGGCCAATTCTTGGAACTAATTTCCAATGGACAACGCATAGATGGCTTCAATTGATTAGATTGATGTATTGTGAGAGAACCGTAGACCCTAAAATTATCAAATTTGGCATAAATACACTAGGGAGTATATGTAATCGAATAGTCAAACTAAAACTGGGCGCCATGGATCATGACGCCCATCCTGGTGAAAAATGTATTCGGAGAGAACCGTAGAACCTTAAATTATCAAATTTGGCATAAATACACTAGGGAGTATATGTACTCAACTTCACTTGCACCCTGCACTTCTAACTCATCATAAAGTGTTTAGGTTTTTTGTCATAATACGGATAGTTGCCCTTTTACAACCAGCTGTAACCCGTTACAAGGATAGTGAACAAATGCGGGTAATTTCAAACACTAGGGATGAGATCTTAGTGACGTCACTTAGTCACGTCGACATGTTGACATTATTGAAATGATTTCCTGATCTATTAGATACTTATTGGGATAATAACAAAATTTGCAAATTTAAAAATTAAAATTATTGGCCAAATCACTAATTGGGAAAATAATTATTTTTTATTGGGAAAGTGACTATATTTATTGGCAATAAAATTATAACCCAATGTCATTACACTTTTAATCCATAATCCTTATGATTGCATCTGTATCCTTTAGATTTTATTTATCTCTCACCTTTTATATGACCAACACCTCATAGCAATGTCAAATAGCACACAAATAAAGTAACGATAACCAACATGGAACAATCACACGATTGTTTGTATTTGAACATACAGGTTCAGTAAGAGAACTGTCATACGAAATAGATTCTAAACGTATTCGTAAACGCGTTCGGCAAATTAGTCATACTATTCGAGTATAAAGGTGAGATATGATTGAAAATGTATTCTTAGTCGATGCCTAAATTGTGTATGTCATTGCACAAAATGTCCAAATATATTCACGACTCGCTCACTTTTTGTCTCAAGTGAAGAGAGGAGAGATATACAGAAGATGTGATGTACATGTACAACTGTATCTAATCTAAAGCAACAACGGCGCCATCTATCTTCAAGCAAATACAACAGTCTGTTGAGTGAGTCGAGTTGTGTGATTGAGTCGAGTGAGTCAGAAGTGAGTGCGTCGGTGTCGGTGGTGGTCGTTGTACTGTGCCTTCTCCTCGCCACCTCATTTCAGCCTCATCCACTGCCATGCTGCCTTCAGTTTGAGCAGACCTCACTCTCTCACTCTGTCTTTTGAGTTTGTCTAGTCGACAACGTGTTACTACTATACCTCGTTCGTGTCTTCTACTTTTTGCTGTCTTCTCTCAACTTTTGTGACCACCCAATCTCGTACCCAACCTCAACCAACCACGATGGACGAATTCCCCCTAAAGAAACGTCCCGTTCGCAAAGGCTCTTCGTATCCACGCCAAGCAAGTATGGCCAAGTTGTGCAAGAGAGGTGGCGGTGCTGGTGGACGTTTTGGTGGTGGTCAGTCGTCATGCTCGGCATCGTTCTCTACCTTCCGAGCATCAGATCGAATTGTGCCAAAGTCCACTTCTTCCTCCTCCTTCAAGTCACCTGTTGGCGTCACCAAAAGTCAATCTGCATTTACCGCACCACCTGATTGGCTTCTGGACACGGCACAAGATGGCCATCTCAAACGACTACGAAAAGAAGCTCAAGAGGCTGACTTTGACAAAAAACTCGCTGAATCCCGAGTTCACAAACTGAACGAGCTTTACAAGAAACTTCCAAAGCATTTCAGGAAACAACTTGCCCAACTCAAGTACAGTACCACCAAGGACTCGGTTGTGCCCAAAATGGAGGAATTAGTGGAGCATCTCAAATGGGCTCCTAACATTAACCTTCCATTTGGCTCGTCGGCTCAGAATTTAGATGACAGTTCTGATGGTATGGAAACATTCTTCCATGATTATGTTCCACCTCAACTTGACGATGTGCTGAGCATGGAAGAAGTTCTTTTCTGTTCATCACTTCCAGTCATTTCGTTTACTCCAGACCCTGCTACAATCGAAGATTATATTGAACAGAAAGCAGAGGATTATGTTGGCGTTCGAAAATGTTTGCCATCAACTTCAATTCTTGCTAAACCGAATTTGTCGTTTGCTCAAGACCCTGATGATGATTCTCAGTCTATGGAACTGCAAATGCTCCTTCTTTCATTGGCGAAAGAAGAAAACAAATCAAAGTCATCCAAACCAGTCGATCCAATTGAGCCACATTGTGAAGCTCAATTTAGTTCTGATTCAAGCGATTTTGTTCAACCAGAACAGACTTTTTCAAACTCTATGCATCCCAATGGTGAAACCAAATCTCCCAAACCAGAAAGTGTTTCCTCTCGAAAGGCAAATTCAGGTAATGTTTATAAATGTTCATAAATGCAATTCATCATTAATTGATATGTTCCTTTTTCAGATCAATCGAACATGTCTCCTATTGATCCAACCATGACCGAGTTTGAATTCAAGACCAAGTTGCAACTAATGTATGACGAGTTCAAATATTTAACCTATAAACTTTTCGCTGGACAAGAGTTGGCCGAGGTCCAAAATGCTTCACAGGAGACTTCAAGCACTGGTTCTGGTAATTTCCTATTTTTATGTTAAATACAAAATTTTATTTTTCTACTTTTCAGAACCACCAAGCAAACCCACAGTCTCACTTTTGTCGATTCCCGAAAAGTTCCGATTGAAGTATTTGCACGAGCAACTTAAGGCTTTCGCTGAGAAAATAAAATGCGTACAGCAGTCGAGTGAGAAGACACAAGATGCTCCAGTTGGGCCAACGAGTGCTAAGTCGAACAGTGGTCTTGCCCGAAAAAGTCGAAGTAATCGTCCATCACTGAGTGGAAGTAACCGAACGATCGAGCTTTCGTCTGGAGATGAACAGAAAGGGGATAAGAAGCCAAAAGTGTCACACACGATGGAGGTGAGCGATATAGAAACTTGGACCATCTCCGACGATGATGAATCTCCAATGAAGTAGAGGGAACCAATGCTCAATTTAATGTAGCCTTTATTGTTTAAATTAATTATGATATTTTCTATTATTACTATTTTTTGTTTGTAAAATTAGTTTCAAAGATGTTATCAATTATAATGTAATACGTTAATTTTTTTATTTTGTGATTTTTGTTTTCCTCTATTAAAATAGCCATTAATAATCTGGTATCACCATTTGATTTTCGAAATTTGAAATTGCTTTGGATTTGGTTTAAGAAGAATAGTTCATCGACAACTAATGAGTTGCTTGATGTATTACCCGAGGAAATGACTTCTGAGTATTATAGTTGGAGGCTTGGCTCATCAAGCCAGTACATACAAACACCTTGTCCAACAAACACCTACCTGCCGATGATACTGAACAGGTGGACAGCCGAGTAGAGGTAATTTTTTAGGCAATCTATAATGCAGCCAACGGTGCCATAGACCAAGGGAAGAGACAAATAGTCGTCACAAACGACTGAGAGAATAGGTGTCTCCACCGAGTGCATCACACATTGTCTGTCATGCATCGTTCGTTTCGTTACTTCACATAGAACAACACACTGGTTCCTGCAGTTCCAAACTCCAGTTTTGTGTTAGGTGAGCTTTTTGTTCTAGATGTGTATTTACGCCTGGACTCATGATGTTTGCTTGGGGCTATCGTAAGCGCGCACATGAAACTAATTACCGTTTGTTTTGTGCGGCTTTGTGATAGTTTTAACTCTTTTTTTCCCTTCAACCGAAACCGCATCGTTTCAGTTTGTGCATGTCTGCTAAACGCGAGTCCAGTCTCACCAATACTACGCTTACTCTTGTGTCCACTTGGTTCTGGCTATGAACCAGCACCTCTTTGGAATGTTTGTGAGCCTTTTGGCGAGTCCTCCTCACTCAGCCTCACATATACATCCCACTCCTGTGTGACTTTCTCAGCATCCATCACCGAGCGCTCTCTCACTCAACACTTTCTACACCGCACTTCTCTCATCCTCCTGTCACAACGACAAAGTCAACATCACCGGTTCGCCATTTCGGCAGTGTTTGTGCCATGGATAGACACAACAAGAAGTTAGAAAATTGTCTACTTCCGCGAGGTAGTGCGTTACACAAGCAATGACCCAACAGCCTGAACCAGTTTCACATTTTCTGGTAAGTTCTTCTTCGGTGCATAGTGTTCTCTCTACTCTACTAACAAGTACACATTACTCTTTGTTGATGTCGTTTGTTACTAAGCAGAAAACACTTATCTTCTCTTAGTTTCTCTCCTCTTTGTCGACTCGCACACTTCCGCATATCCTTGGCCTTGTCACGCATCTCACTATTGTCCCTTTAGTGCCCACGAGTAGTATCCGCGCACTGTCTCTTTTACTCTCTCTCTCTCTCTCTCTCTCTCTCTCTCTCTCTCTCTCTCTCTCTCTCTCTAGTGGCGTTGAGCTAGCACAGACTCGACTTTACTCGATTTCTCCCTCACATCGACTTTCTGTCTCTCTTGAACATCCACTTTTGTAATCTGTCTTCTTTCTCTAAAACACCCAGAGAGTGCATCTTATTTGCCACTTCGAGTCTCATTACGCACACACCGAAGCCCTCAATGCCCTTTGGTTTTGGACAAGTTCGAAAACTTTGGTAGCTCAAGACAATCTCGCCGATTGTGTCCGTGTTGTGTGTGCGTGTATTGTGTGTGCGTGTATTGTGTGCATGGCTTCGGTAATGGGATTCTGTTTGCATGTATTACCTACATACCACCACCAACAAGTGTCATTACTCACTTCGTAACACATAACTTGGTTAGTCTATACCTGCATCAAAACTAAGGTATTCTCCGTTTACGATTTGCGATATTTTTTGCTTTTATTCTTTAAGTTCTTCTTGGTTCGTTCCATAATGTTCTGGTAAACATTTTGTTTACAACTAGACACAAAATTAGTTTTAATAATAAGATTATTACAATTTTATGAAATAATAAAATAATAATATAATAAAATACATCAAACTCTTTTTCACTTTATATAA
>JAKIJQ010000566.1:0-27179 GCA_023373905.1 Rhizoglyphus robini | reverse complement strand
TAACTATTTGCGGTTTATGATTTTTTAGACTCATCCTTAAATTAAGTTTTCGAATGTCAGCAGCCCAATTGTCTAACTTACAGGTATCCAGAGTGATTACTAGTGGACCTGCGGGGTGCTAAATTATAGATTTTTTAGTTATTTTTGCTAGGTAAACTAACGCTTTTCCATGTATTTTCCCATTGGGCGCTAGTGCCCCAAAAAATTTGGTACATTTTAAGCCTTTTGGGGGACGTCATTGTAGAAGTGGAGGAGGTGTGTCTTTTGCCCACCAGCAAGGAGGAGCACTTGAATTGTAGAAGTTAGTGACGCAATCGCATGTACTATGTGAAATGCCCATGTTTTTTGACCAAATGCGCAAACGACCAAAAATCACACGTGAAATGATCGGTTGTCTTTGTGACCCGTGTCTAACCATCTCTCTCTTGTAGACTTTGTGTCCCATTGCCTTTGTGGCCAACTTCCTGGTACCTCACTGTGTGTGTCTTCTCATCATTGGTTTAACCAATCCTCCACTAATGGTACGATCTCGTTCTGCCCAAGTCCTGCCTCTCTTCACCAACGTCTTTATCTGGTGATACTACTGGTTTCCTGCTCTCTCAAGGTTCTGGACTTGGTGGTCTGTGTGTGACCGAATTTACTCTCCTTCATTTTTGTTCTTAATTTATTCCACCAATAAATCGCTTTTAACTAACATAGCGAATCCATTATTAGGAGTTTCATCCTCGCTTCCACTGTCAGTTTCTGAATCTTGCTGATTTGTGTAGTGATGTTCCGAGTTGTCATTGCTTGCTTCCGAAGTTCTACTTTGCATATTGCGTAACTCATCGATGATCCAACTCTTCGTTTGTTTCATTTGTTCGTCACTTAGAAATTTCGAACCTTTGAATCGAGAATCCACCAAATTCGCAATCATAGACGACTTCTTTGTTCCAAATTCGCTAAACCGACGATTCACGGAATCCTTCAGTTGGTCCAACTCATTTTTTAAGTGCTTAATTCCGTCTAATTTAATTTCCTTAAATCGCCTTTCCAATTCATTCAACACTGGAATTGCTAACGAATATGTTGCATACTTTTCTCCGCTCAAATATCGGGTAGCTGCTTCAAGTGGTCCAAAAATTATTATAAACTCCTTGACTTTATCCCATTCAGTTGCATTAAATCCATCAGGACAATTAGAATCCGTTTGAGAATGACTTAGAACATAGTCAACTTCTACTTTGTATTTGTCCAACTTGAATAACATTTCAAATTTACTATTCCACCTAGTCTTACAATCTAAACGTAAAATAAATATATTTAAATTTAAAGTAATCTAGATATAGCTATAAATATTACCTTTAACTAAGTAAACACTTTGTTTCTTACTTTTCTTCTTCTTTTTCTTGTTTTTCGAACTAGTTGAACTAAATGAATTAGGTGAACCAAACGATTGAGATGAATTCATTGAAGATATATCGAAATCCGATTCAAAGTCTAAATTGGATTTGATTTTCTCCTGGAGGAGCATTTTTGGCTTTTCGTGTTTTCAAGAAATAAACAATAGATCGAGCTTTCTTGATCAACTTGAAAACTTCCGTTTCAACTAAACGTCCATCTTTCTTTTTATCTTCTTGTATAACATCTTCAGCACAAAGATTCAGTCTATGAGCCATGCACCATATTAGTTCAAATTTGTACCCGCGTGCTTGCAGAATCTCAATTGCCGATTTAACATTCGATGCACCGTCAGCTGATATTCCAACTAGTTTTTTGCCAATGTCCCAATCTTTAATAATTTCCTCAAGCGCATCCGCAATGTTAATGCCAGTGTGATTCTTTTTCATCACATTCGTACCCAAATTAGAACAATACAAAAATATTGTCAACACTAAAGTGACAAGTCACATTAATGAAACTATAGCGGCCATTGTCCCATAGATCTGTAGTAAGGGAAACATGTTCAGCCCTCTTTATAAGAGGCTTTAATTTTTTCTGAATTTCAGTTTGTACATTGGGTAAATGGGTTTCGGTCATTGCGGTTCGGCTTGGCACAACATATTGAGGTAAGAAAAGTTGGCAAAACTGGCGAAACCCTGGATTTTTACAGAAACTTATTGGTAATAGATCTGTAGAAATCATTATCGCTATTTGCCGATTGAATTCGTCTTGGGAATGAGCACTTCGATTGTTCAATCCGGAAATGTTACTAAATTCACGTTGGAGGAGAGTACTCCCAGCTGGTTTAATTGGACCTTCGCTTGGGAATTTTGAAGAAGTCAAAAGGGTCATGATCTGTTCGCGAAAATGATTAAGATCTCCAATTTTATCTAGATGTTTACGAATAATGTGAGTATTCATTGAAGTGGTAGAACCAGAATAACACATATCTTCAGAGCAATGCTTACATCGAACTTGTCGACTGCCATTGGGATGGAAACTGTCAAGTTGATCAAAAATGAGTCCAGGCTTTTGCTGTTTTGGTTTTCGGAAATTTTATATTTGGTCGTGAATCTTGAAATTCGTCTTCGTTTTGAACGTCGATTGATGGTCGCTTGGTTGAAGCCATAATGAGGTGAGGTTAAACAAAAATTAAAAAAGCGATGAGATGAGAGCTGGAATACAAGATCGAAGATGCTTGGGGAATATTAGATTTAGTTCAGTGTTAAATGATCATAAAATAGTTGATCACATGAAAACAATAAGAACTTAGAAATAAAAGTACAAAAATAAAATTTTAAATTTTTCATATGACCATTCCCGCTTTAAAAAGCGTGTTTGAAACCACATAGTTGCTTTAACTAAATGCTATACCACTGCCACTAATTATGACACCCACAAAAGTAGTGGTATAAACACTTCGGTGCACCGGCGCGCCGGCAACGCGCCGCGCGGTGAGTCGCTCTATTGGTCGGTGCATCGGTGCGTCGAACATCCAGCTGTGAGAGAGCTTCGGTGCGTCGGTGCGCCGAAGCGGCATCACTAGTGAAATCGAGTTCGCGCATGTTTGTGTGTTAAACTTCTGAATACGTTGCTGTGCTCGTGTGTGTTTGTCTTATTTGTTGTTAAATGCGTATTTTGAGTCAAAACAAACGTCATTTGTGGACGGTCTTATTTACTGCTCGATGCTGCATAAACACAACGTTTTGTCAACAACGTGCTCAAATTAGGTTCGGTTTTCTTTTGTGTACAAATTGGCTAATGGAATCGTGATTTTGTCTGAATTTCTGCCCTGTAAACGAAGTATATTGCGTCATGTTAGCAATTGGCGGATGGAGTCGTCTTTTGGTTTGGTACATTAATAAACACATTGTATTGCCTTATACCAGTACTATGGTAGTACTCTTTATTCATGAAGCATCGCCCTCCTCTTTTGCTTTCAATATGAACCAGCTTGAACATTTCAGTGTGTAATTCTAGGCCATTTTGATATACGACAAAAGCAGAACCAATGCCGCATTCTGTCCCGGATCTATCTCTGTAAATGACAAAATTAACATCGTGAAGAACCTTCTTCATTGTACTTTGGCCGCTACAGTATGAGGATGAGCTGTAACGTCGCGTTGTGAGTTTAAGCACTGAATTTCTACCTTTAACCCCAATACTAATCGAATCAATCGATCTCTCCACCCCTCAACTCCTTATTATCAGTTGGAAAATACTAAACCGAAAAGTGCCAACATGAAGTTGACTGTATCCCCTCATAATCAGATTTTCCTACAAGAGGAACCTGAAGAATCAAAACCATCAACCTTTGAACCTGAACCATCTCGTGGCATTAGACAATCGTCAACCACCATTGCCAGATGTGAACGTAGATACGACCGCTCGTGTTCAATTTAATGATAAACCAACATGTGATTGAAGCTAAACAAACTGACCACGAGTGGAGGACACTAGCAAACTCTGGTTCAACCTTCTATAATTGATACCGCCAACATTCAAAAAGTGAATAAGAGTCACATTTCGAAACGATCCTAAGCCGTAAACAAGCAAAGGAGAAGATTAACAAACTGAAGTGATTGTCTTCTTCCTAAAGTTTTTACACGGTGGTAAATAGGTTATGCAAAGACGAACAAGGTGCTAACGGTGCTACATTGTTATATATCTGTGGATGCTATTTCGTAAGTTTTCTGGACAATATTTTTGCTCATATAACAAATAGTTTTTCGGTATGCTATATTTTATCTACAACGATCTGGTAATAGTTATGATCATCATGATCATGTAGTTATATTATGTCTTGTGAGCAAATGGCGAATGGAATCGTGCTATGGTTTGGATTTCAACTGGAATGGAGCCGTATTGTGTCCTGTGAGCTATTGCCAAAAAGGATTCTTGCATTGTAGCGTTACAGTGTGTTTTGGACTTGCCTTGGTAACATGCTCATAACACGTATTGAAAATCGATGCAATATATTCTAGTAAAATCGAAGATTTCGACTATAGATTTTTTATTTTCTATATATTTAGAGTTGCGCTTGTAAATTAATAAAACATGCAAACACACCAAACGCTTCTAAATTGATAAAACAAGAAAATTGAACTTGTAATTCATTTTCCAATAAATAATAAAAAATCGTGCCCCAGGTGTAAATCTCGTCAATGGGAGATAACAATTTATGAACGTGATTCCTTGAATAAGTCAAACTGTAAGTTTCAAGGAACAGATTTGTACTCAAACCAGAAGAAAATAGTATTATTCATTCATTTTGATGGATTCTTCAGTTGTCGTTTAGTCAATGATTTGTAGTCAAGTCAATAGCATTAGCAATAGCATTAATTAACCAATATAATGTTTTTTGGTGCCGTCTCCCATGACAGAAATCAAATGTCATTCATTACATCTCAATTACAGAACCAAAAAAGATATAATAAAAATCATTTATCATAAATAGCATCTTGGATTATAGATAGTAACAAATGTTACGAATTCACTCACAAGCATGAAAATAACGGTCAACAGGAGTTGAATAGAAAGTTTAATGCTCACAGGCACAAGGTTAGCGTGATGTGAGAGGCTGCAAATACACCGCAAGGAAGCGCCAAATGTCAGAGATTAATTATGCCAGAGACAGTCTAGAGTTCGATCGAACCTAACTCTGATTGTTCTGTTGCATTTGCAGCAACAAATATGCCGCAATTCTTGCAGTTACACCTGGGGCACGATTTTTTATTATTTATTGGAAAATGAATTACAAGTTCAATTTTCTTGTTTTATCAATTTAGAAGCGTTTGGTGTGTTTGCATGTTTTATTAATTTACAAGCGCAACTCTAAATATATAGAAAATAAAAAATCTATAGTCGAAATCTTCGATTTTACTAGAATATATTTGAGTCAAGCTTATTTTCGTAAATAAGTAACACCTTGGGCATAGAAACTGATGCCCATGGTGTGTAGTCTGAGCGTAAGCAAAGACACCTAACCTACCTAATACCAAACCAAAACCCATCCTAACACGGCACCTAACCTAACCCAAACACACCCATCCTAACACGGCACCTAACCTAACCCAACACACCCATCCTAACACGGCACCTAACCTAACCCAACACACCCATCCTAACACGGCACCTAACCTAACCCAACACACCCATCCTAACACGGCACCTAACCTAACCCGACACACCCATCCTAACACGGCACCTAACCTAACCCAACACACCCATCCTAACACGGCACCTAACCTAACCCAAACCCATCCTAACACGGCACCTAACCTAACCCAACACACCCATCCTAACACGGCACCTAACCTAACCCAACACACCCATCCTAACACGGCACATAACCCACCAAAAACATACCTAACCACATAAACACACTCCACACCTAAACAAAGCCCAATCCTACATGGCACCTAACCTTCCCTAAAAACCAAACAAAAAACCCAATCCTACACGGCACCTAACCTTCCTAACACCTAACCTAAACCCCTAAAATCATAAAAAAACCAAAACCCAATCTTACACGGCACCTAACCTACATTGATACTGTTCAATAATATCACATTTTGATTGTTGAAATTACCATTACACAACAATCAATTCACTTCTAAGCGTAATTTCACCAGACACATTTTATTTTTTCAATTTCAATTTTGAACATCTTAAAGTTGACGCACCTAAACGATCTATATACCGTTGGAAAGATCGTACTATCTACTACAAAATTGCCAAAATGATCAGTATTCTACGATCAATAGTTTTCAAGTTACAGTCGTTTGAAAAGGGGTTCCAAAAAAGGCGGATATATTTTTTAGAGCACTTTTCCGTGAAACCAACTATTATTGGCACACCCCTGTGATGACCTAAGAATGTCCACAAAATTTGGAGCCAATCGGTGCAAGCATAAAAATGTAGTTACGTCGACAAAATTGTCAAAAAGTCAAGGTATAGTCTTCGCTTCGCTTACGCTCACGCTCAGACAATTATTTCGTTTTTTAACTATTTCTGGTTTTTTAATTTTTAGACTCATGCTTAAATTAGGTTTTCGATTGTCAGCAGTCCAATTGTCTAACTTACAGGTATCCAGAGTGATTATTATTTCGTTTTTTAACTATTTCCGGTTTTTTAATTTTTAGACTCATGCTTAAATTAAGTTTTCGAATGTCAGCAGCCCAATTGTCTAACTTACAGGTATCCAGCTTGATTAATACTTCGTAATTTAACTATTTCCGGTTTTTGAATTTATTAGACTCATGCTTAAATTAAGTTTTCGAATGTCAGCATCCCAATTGTCTAACTTACAGGTATCCAGCTTGATTAATACTTCGTAATTTAACTATTTCTGGTTTTTTAATTTTTAGACTGATGCTTAAATTAAGTTTTCGAATGTCAGCAGCTCAATTGTCTAACTTACAGGTATCCAGCTTGATTAATACTTCGTAATTTAACTATTTCTGGTTTTTTAATTTTTAGACTCATGCTTAAATTAAGTTTTCGAATGTCAGCAGCTCAATTGTCTAACTTACAGGTATCCAGCTTGATTAATACTTCGTAATTTAATTATTTCCGGTTTTTGATTTTTTAGACTCATGCTTAAATTAGGTTTTCGAATGTCAGCAGCCCAATTGTCTAACTTACAGGTATCCAGAGTGATTATTATTTCGTTTTTTAACTATTTCCGGTTTTTGAATTTTTAGAAACATTCCTATGATAGGTTTTCGAATGTCAGCAGCCCAATTGTCTAACTTACAGGAATCCAGAGTGATTATTATATCGTTTTTAACTATTTCTGGTTTTTTAATTTTTAGACTCATGCTTAAATTAGGTTTTTGATTGTCAGCAGTCCAATTGTCTAACTTACAGGTATCCAGAGTGATTATTATTTGGTTTTTTAACTATTTGCGGTTTATGATTTTTTAGACTCGTGCTTAAATTAAGTTTTCGAATGTCAGCAGCCCAATTGTCTAACTTACAGGTATCCAGAGTGATTATTATTTCGTTTTTTAACTATTTCTGGTTTTTTAATTTTTAGACTCATGCTTAAATTAGGTTTTCGAATGTCAGCAGCCCAATTGTCTAACTTACAGGTATCCAGAGTGATTATTATTTCGTTTTTTAACTATTTCTGGTTTTTAATTTTTAGACTCATGCTTAAATTAAGTTTTCGAATGTCAGCAGCCCAATTGTCTAACTTACAGGTATCCAGAGTGATTATTATTTCGTTTTTTAACTATTTCCGGTTTTTTAATTTTTAGACTCATGCTTAAATTAAGTTTTCGAATGTCAGCAGCCCAATTGTCTAACTTACAGGTATCCAGCTTGATTAATACTTCGTAATTTAACTATTTCCGGTTTTTGATTTTTTAGACTCATGCTTAAATTAGGTTTTCGAATGTCAGCAGCCCAATTGTCTAACTTACAGGTATCCAGCTTGATTAATACTTCGTAATTTAATTATTTCCGGTTTTTTAATTTTTTAGACTCATGCTTAAATTAAGTTTTCGAATGTCAGCAGCCCAATTGTCTAACTTACAGGTATCCAGAGTGATTATTATTTCGTTTTTTTAACTATTTCCGGTTTATGATTTTTTAGAAACATTCCTATGATAGGTTTTCGAATGTCAGCAGCCCAATTGTCTAACTTACAGGTATCTAGCTTGATTAATACTTCGTAATTTAACAATTCGGCACCCCTGAATGTCTCAAAGTCAATCTCGATTTCATCTGGCTGGGATGCCAGGCCATCTGTAGGGAGACAATTCAGTTCCGTTGCTAAAAAAAATAAGATGATAATATAAGTAGCAATAAAAGTTACTTACACGTGAGTCAACCGAACACGACCTTTCCATCTTGGATGTGATAGCAGACGATCCGTAGAGGGACAATTCGGCACCCCTGAATTTCTCAAAGTCAATCTTGATTTCATCTTGCTGGGATGCCAAACGGCTTGTAGGGCGACAAGTCGGTTTGGTTGCTATAAAAATAATAAAAATAAGATGATAATATAAATAACAATAAAAGTTATTTACACGCGAGTCAACCGAACACGACCTTTCCATCATGGATGGCATGCTTGAAGATCTGTAGAGGGACAATTCGGCACCCATGAATGTCTCAAAGTCAATCTCGATTTCATCTTGCTGGGATGCCAGACGGCTTGTAGGGCGAAAATTAAATGAAAGGAATAAGGGTGGGGCGCCACAGGCGCCCCAAACACAGGTATAGGTATTTGTTTTGAAAAGCACACATTCTTTATTGATATATAAAATCACGTCACATACGGCAACCTGAACTCATTCAGGTGCCTCACTGATGTATTCTTTGTATAGAGGGCGTATCACACGTTTAGCAGGTATCATCGATGTTATCGGGTTTACTCGGCGTCACATCACAGAACAGATCATCATAAACTTATCGACAATGACTCAGTTGTCTTTGTCTTAGGCTCAAAGCAAGCCTGACTCAAGCGCGTGTCGTCGCTCGGTCTTTCCTCTCTGATACGACCATCTCTCATTTATACATTCTTGATTGTCTAAACAATTGCACACACACACAGTCAATTTCGATCAAACAAATGAAATATTAATTAAGTTTAGCAGTAAACACAATTATTATTCAAATCCACCTGGACAGAAAACAATTTCGCAACTCAAGATTTGTATCTGCAAAAAAGGGGACTCACTGCCTCTATGTATAGTATAAATTGTACTGTTGCTAACCAACTAACATGATCAGAAATAGTATGAGTGGTGCATTCTGATGCATACTGATGTGTTCAATGAGCCAATCAAAAACATAACACATAGAACAATGCAATAAGAAATTGAGAGAGTCATGAGTGAGTGTGTTAGAGACCATCTGTATGTTCTCCAAATATGTTTTCGCGCAAACACATGCAGCAGATTTTATGCATGTGATTGTGTGAATGTGTAAAGTATGAGAAAACAACAAGAAGGATGAATAAATGCTTACAATATTGCATAGTTGAATTTTGATAAAAACAAGCACCGAATCTATTTATGAGGCAAAAAAAAAGAATTAATTAACACATACACACACACAGACCGGAATGGTTGAACAAAAAGTGAACTCCCCCTAAACAACACATTTACTGCCTGTGTGTTTTATGGTTGGGACATTAGTTTTACGTTTGATTAAGTAGACAAATTGGTTTATAAACTTGTTAGCCTCGAGGTCGATGTATTCAAATACAAGTTGGCAACTGTGTGTGTAGCTGCAGTGGCTTAGTTAATCGAATTAGCTGAAACGGAATAAAAATACAAAAACAAACAACCAGCGATTATCTCTCTTCCTCTCTTTCTCCTTCTTTATGTGTTCTTAAAGTGAAGTTGACCGAGACTAATTGTGGAATGTTTATTGTTGACTTTGAAGTGCATTGACCAATTGAGAATGTAATAGACATTGCCATTTTGTGCGTTGTCAATCTTATAGAATTTAAAATTAAAATTTTCAACTTTATTCGGCTAAATTGATACAAGTGCCTTCAACACTAGTATAATCATTATCATCATAAACACTTAAATCAATTCACTTTAACTGTTACACAAATTTTTGATTTATTGTGCCTGTACACTGTGTACAGTAAATCGGCGAACTATGGCATCTCGAAAAACTACGTTGTCCACATTGCTAAAATCATTAGCTAGGTCTTGCATCAGTGGTGTTCGACACTTGGCACAATTTAGTGATTGAACCACCGTTTGGCACGCTCGGAATGAAATCGATGTCCACACGGCAAAATTCTATGTAATAAATACCAATCATCACCAGTGTAACCAGGCACACTAAGCTCACCGCATGTTTTCACCAATTGAAATTTCACTTTTACAAACTTCGCATTCCTCTGGTTCACCTTCCACACCCCAGCGACAGTAGTCTTCATTTGTTTTTGTCATCTCCCCAGCATACTTGTCAACAACAGCATCATGTATGAATTTTTGGTATTCTTCAATTAATTTTTCACGAACAGCAACAGATTCATCGTTATCGCCAGTGACTGATTCCATAAAACGATCAGATAATGCTCTTGCTCTTGCTAATTCCATTTTTTCTGCTTCTTCGTTTTCCGTCTGTTGGCGATTTCACAGCGAACGACGCCTTGAAGACGAATGAAGAGCGACTGAGACAAAGGCAATATGTGTTCTCTCCCGATGCAATCCTCGTTTCTCTTTCTTTTAATACTCTATCACTGGCAGTTCGGATATACTCGCGAACACACACGCACACACGCACACGCCAACCAAACAAGTTGACTTGAGGATTGCACTTGTGGCCGTGGTAGTGCTGATGCTGATAGCATTTGTTCTCCTCATATCTGCACTCACACATTTGACATCACCATTCTAGAGTGCACCGAGTTTAACGATCGTGTTCTGGTGTTAATAATAAAACAATGCTTGCAATGCGAATGACTGTAAGAAGTTGAATTTAAGAAAAGAAGAACAGTAGTGTCGCATTGTGTATCACAAGACAACTCGAAAAAAGGGAAGAAGATTGTTTGTTTAAGTTGTAAAATGTAGATGCGTTTAGTTAAAATGCGAGTGCACAGTTGTGTTCACAGAACACAGTTCTAAACCTCCAGTTTGGCGTATTTAGTACTGTCTCTCTGACCACTGGTCGACAAGCAAACAATTGGCCATAATATTTACCACAGAACATTATGATCCGTTTAATTGAACATTGCCCAGATAATGTTTGATGAGAATAAAGGGAGGCCAAAGGTTATAGTTCGGTTGTCAATTATGCTTTGATTTCAATTCAGCTTAGATAAATTTACTTAGTGGCCTGCACAGTGTGCAGTGCACACACACAGACACCACTCTATTCATCATACTAACTCATAAACAAACACAAAGGAGCGTCCATTGATTTATCGAACTTAACAAAACGGGAAACGAACTTTTATTATGTCCTAGTTACTATGATCAGTTTTGAAAACATTTTGTGTCATTTGTTAAGAGTCTAAATAAACAATTTTTTTCTAGTATTCTAAAAATTAAAAACTTGAATGACTAAGATAGACACACTGCACAATTGTAGTGTTAGACTCAACATTTTTATTAGTTGAGTTAGATGAGTATGATGGTTGTTGGTGATCGAACCAAAATTTGCTGAGTTGTGGTTGTGTGTTGTATTGGGTGCCACATTGGTCGAAAGTTTTTCTATTGAGTTTTGCAATCATTCGATTACAGCAATGGGTCAAGGAAATGGGTCCAATTCTCAAAAGATACAAAATAACTGATTCTTTCGTTCTAAAAAGCTTATTTTGCACAAAAACTGTTGAGAACTTCTAGAACACTCTTGAGTAATTAGAATTTACTCGAATTGCATAGGATCAAAGAACATCTTAGATTGCAAACGTAGAAACGTGTAGAAAGTTCTAGAAGCGAAATTTTCCCGATTTTTTTCGAATGTTCTCTTACAGTATATAAAAGCAGCTCTATTCTCAGTCTGCTATCTTGTTATGTTGAATAAACATCAAGTTCTTTTCCCTGTTTTTTGTATTTGAACAAAAACATTGAAGAAAGAGTCGAGATAGACAATCAAGACGAACCAAAATAGAAAATAAAGCAGCATTAAGAATGTCTCCGGATTACGGGCGTGGTTCAAATCGAAGAATTCTAACCGCCTTCGTGTTGGATGGTAGCGTGCGAGTAGTTCGGATATCCCCTCGTCTGTATCGATTCCATCAAGTTGCATTATCTCGTGAACTTGTTCAAACTCAGAATCCGAATACGAATCCGTTTCCGAATCAGAATCTAGATTTGCCAGTCGATATGAGTTGCGTTGAGGAGGTTTAGGCCATCGGTCTATAACTTTGTAGATTAATCGGAGCTGTCGGGCTGTGTAGACTTTAGGGCCAATCAAGATTGGTTCAGGTTGCTCAACTTTTTTGGTAAGCTTTCTTTTTCTCAATTCGGGAGCGGGAGCCACTTGAGTAGTTGATATTTCGGCTATTCTTTCGGAAATTTCTTTGTTTTGATTGAGTTGGAATTGATGTTGCTGCATTAGATTGGCAAAATGATTAAGACATGAGAGACAGCAAATGCTCGAGTCATCTTTGTCAATGTTAATTCTGACAAAAAAAAGCTTCGTCATTTGTAGCATTTTCGGCTATTGCATCATAGAGAAAGCCAATAAATTCATCCCACTCTGGATCACTTTGATCCACCAGAACAAAAAGTTTGTTTTGCAGATCGTGCAAGTTGACAAAGCCATTAGAATGACCACATGGGCACATAATTTCAGGGTAGAGTGACTTGAATATTGCAAATTTCATTTTGAAAAGTCTTAGATAGCGTATTGTAGAAAGATAAAAAGAACGTCTGAACGACTCGAGTAGTTCTACACAACTGATCTTTTGTAGATTCTTGTGCGTATATATGTGTGTGTGTCTGAATTCCCAGACTAATAATACCATTGTTCTATTTTTAGAAATCGTAATGACCGATCTGTACCGTCTAGACACACAACCCAAACACATTTATCTCATTTGATATTTGTTGTTGAATGGTTCTGCTTGCAACGCATGAGTGCGCATACTAAGTGAATACTAAGTGCTAAGTACACTGAAATGTTTGTTAGTACGCGACTTTAAGCCCAGAGCAAAATAAATTAATTTTCTCCTTCTCATGAGGACTGACACCACTCTAGTGACTCTTGGAAGCCGTCCTAATGCTCTGTAGGGCGAGTTGGTATCCTTTTAACTTTGCCATCAGTTTGCCAGAGTAAGTGAGAACGTGCATTGTAGAAAAAGCATAAGAATTGCAAATTAGTGTAACTTCAACTTCTCTGTCTGTCAATACCAATGGAACAAAGACTCCTTTATTACACACAATGAGAACAAGGACGTCACACTATACAGAATACAAACCTCTAACGTGAATTATACGGTTGGTTGGTCTGTGACTGCTGTGTCCTGCTATTCTTGATGTGTATATGCCCATTGGCCTTTAACTGGCTCTCCATGCATGGTTACGCGGTTTAGAGTGGAGACAATTGATTATAAGTGACGTGTGTATAGTTTAATTAAATAGATTGATAATGAATGACAAACAACTAATAAAATAATCAACACAAAATCATAGAATAAATAACGTTTATTTAACCAAATAATTTCAATCATTATAGTTAATACAACCAATAAGACACAACAGAACTTACGCTGTCTCTTCACACAATTAAAGAAAAGAAAACGTAAAGAAAGAATTTTTCAGTGTTACAAGAATTAGAAATTCATTGGATAAGACAAATCATAAAATCAATGTATAACATAACGTAGAAAAAAATTATTATTAAAAACAAAAAAATAGATATTCTTATAATAAAAGAAATGTGTGGACAGATTAAAATAAATATGGTTTAATTATTGAGCTTTTGTGGAACTTTGGTTCAATGGTCCCAAAATCGACAGCGTCCCAATCTAGATCCTTTCGCAATTGATCACTTTTGTCTTTTCCATCTCGTTCAGTGATCAAATCAAAAATGGTCTTTGCCATTTGTTTACGCTTAAGTTTAGCAACGAGCATCTTGTTGTGAAGTAATCCGTTAAGCTTCTCCATCTCCATTTTTGCATTAGGTTCAATTGGCTCCTTATTAAGAATGCAACAACGAACCATTTCAGTGTTGAATATGTATTTGAAGTACTCAATTACATAGAGACCATCATCGTGGGAATTATCAAGCTTTTGGAACATCTTAGGCTTAACCACCGGGTCAGACGGAATTGTAGACTGCTTGACTGAGACTCCTTTGACGTTGTGCAATTTTGTGAAATAGTGCTCGAAGTACTTTTCAATTCCCTTTGTGACGGTGTCATAGCTATCTACTCCAAGCCAATTAGACGAATTCAAGAAAACTACTGTGTATCGCAATCGCACAATTTGGCCTTCTTCAAAGTTTAGTCGCTTTTTGAAAATCTTTTTGAATCCAAAAACGACAACAAGAAACCAATGTCGAATATGGTCATGTTGGAATTGGTATGGAAAGACAAGATATTCTGCATTGCGGCTCAAAACAGCCTCATTCGAAGAAATGAGCTGGAATTCTGTCAGAAATATCTTTTCGCGCATTGTCTCATTCATCAATGCCAGTTCATGTTTGAGACCAAAACAAACAAGTTGATCGTTGAGTTGGCCATTCGGTTTGAGAGCAAGAAAGTCATCACTGCGTAGTATTGCTGGATATCGATCATTGTCCGGAAATCGATATGTTAGTATCACCGAATCCATCTGTGGTGGTTATAAATGGTAAAATGATGTTAATTTTGCATTTTATAACAACAACAAAAATCACAACTAAACTAACCTCAGGAATGTCAAAGTTTTCAATTGGATCAGTCTGATGTTCGTCTTTGGTCACATCGTCGCATGCGGACTTCTCGAGTTCTTTTGGCTCCTCATTTTCGGATTGTTTCTTCAACTCATCAAAAAACTTTTTGGCAAACTTTTGATTTCGACTTTGAACAATCCGTTCGATTCTGTTGCTGCTCCAAAGTGGATTTTTCGAATTCGCCACTTGTTCGATTGTTTGTTCTGTTTCAGTGGAAGTTTTATAGTTTAATTGCAATTGTGATGAGTAGTCATCTACTCCAGTATCAAGATTATCAAATCCACCAGGTGTGAAGTTATTGATAAATCGTTGGAGAGCTGTTTCGTTTGTCGGATTATTGGAAACATCATCGATGAAGTGTTCGCTTGGTTGACGAGTTGGTAAATACGTAAATTGTTGTTTGTCATGTGGTGCTGGTGCTTGCGGTTGATCGTTCAATGTTGAATGAGATGAATCAACAACTCCAAAGTCAACGGTAGGTAAAAAACTGAATGGATCAGAATTTTGTTCGTTAGCGGCAACTATATTCGTCGGAATATAATCAATTCTATCGATGAAGTATTCATTCTCATGTAGAGTGTCTGAAGTGCGTTGGTTGTATTGCTGAGCAAGTGATGGAGTTGGATCATTCCACAATGAATCTGCTTCTCCAGAATCAAGTAGATCATATTCAGGCATTTGAAATTGTTCAAGAGGTGCAGGTTCGATTGCTACCCCACCTTGAACGAATGCCAAGATGTTGTTCGGTAAACCTGCATTTGAATGACTCATCTGATCAGCAGAAAATTGCTCATTTGGATTGGTTGGCTCAGGCATTGTTGCATGTCGAAAGTCACTTTCATTGATTCTTGCTTGGACCTCAAGTTGCTGCCGGTCATTCGTAATTTGAGCATTCCCAATTTTATGGACATTTTTCATGTGCCTGGTTCGATTACTGTAATCGTTAAATTTCATGTTACAAATGTCACATTTGTACGGCTTTTCAGAAGTGTGACATCTCCGATGCCGTTTCAGATGACACGATTGACTAAAGCACTTTCCACATTTGTTACACTTGAACTTGTCCAACTTTGGCTTGGGGGTTTTCTTGTTTTGGCATGTGCCACTCTTCTGGTGTCGGTTTCGATTGCCGTTACTTGTAAATCCTTTGTTGCAGATTTTACATTTGAACGGCTCATCCGAAGTGTGTTTTCGTTTATGCACTTTCAAATGGCTAGAGTGATGGCAGACCTTTCCACATTCAAGGCACATGTGCTTCACAGACTTTTGTGTTTGATCAGATTCTGCCAAATGCATCATGCTTTGTAGAGATAATGTAGAAGTTTGATTGTTGAAATTTTCTGATACACAAGCAAGAATCTCAGATTCATTCAATTCACCATCATGTTGTTGGTTTTCGTCAGTCTGTTCAACATGAGCTGCTACAACTAAATTGTTGTCGACAGGTTGATGGGCTGCTGAAGACTCAGATGGTTTATCAACTGCTGGAGCTTGAGCGCTTAGATTTTCTGATGCCCAAGCAAGAATCTCAGATTCACTCAAATCCTCATCGCCTTGCTGAATTTCGTTTGCCTGCCCATCATGAGCTTCTTCATCCATTTCAGAAGACAATTTTGAATTTAATGATTCTGTCCGTTTTGAGTTCAATTGAGAATGATGATGTGATCTGGCTATGCTGAATAGTGCATTCTATAGACTTCAATTGAGCGTTAGTCTATTCCGAATTCAACATCATAGGCGCAGTTAACCTGAATATGCAATAAAAAATTGTGTTAGAATTCACCGGGAACAACTCATCAACGGTTAGTTTTGATTCAATCAATTCAAGCAAATTTACAAAACTGCACAAGCATCAACATGGCGAAATCTGTAATCTATTGATACGATAGAACAAAATTCACTTAGATATTGTTCTCCTTAACCTTTCACCTCGTGCTCTATAACTCATGTGAGTTCAAGTCGTTTGTTTTTGCTATCCTTTCCAAGTGTCTATTCACGACATTATTTGGAAGCACCACTGGGATTGGATCGGTTAACACCTGTGTTAAGATAACCGTACTGCCCAACGGAAACCTGTCCGAAGACCACAAGACCAAACTCCTCTACCGACGTGGTGGACTACTGCACAAAATCGACTATTGGGTCTGCGCACTCAAGTTTTGACGTACTCCAAGCCATGCTGACTACTGCGCGACAGAAGACGAACAGGTTGACTGTAGGAGATCGATCATGGCAAAGTGATAGCACAATAGTGTAATGTAGTGTATGAGGTGAGCCAGTACGAGAGAGAGAGAGAGAGAGAGAGAGAGAGAGAGAGAGAGAGAGAGAGAGAGAGAGAGAGAGAGAGAGAGAGTGAGAGAGAACAATCTGTCACAGGTCACAACTGGCAAATCACATCTGTATGAGATTGTGTGTGTGTGTGCATAGGCCGAGGTGGTGGAGGACTCGGTTAGTGGCAATGAGGTGAGCCAGTACGAGAGAGAGTGAGAGAGAACAATCTGTCACTGGTCACAACTGGCAAATCAATTCTGTATGAGATTGTGTGTGTGTGTGCATAGGCCGAGGTGGTGGAGGACTCGGTTAGTGGCAATGAGGTGAGCCAGTACGAGAAAGAGAGAGAGAGTGAGAGAGAACAATCTGTCACTGGTCACAACTGGCACATCAATTCTGTATGAGATTGTGTGTGTGTGTGCATGGGCCGAGGTGGTGGAGGACTCGGTTAGTGGCAATGAGGTGAGCCAGTACGAGAGAGAGAGAGAGAGAGAGAGAGAGAGAGAGAGAGAGAGAGAGAGTGAAAGAGAACAATCTGTCACTGGTCACAACTGGCAAATCAATTCTGTATGAGATTGTGTGTGTGTGTGTGCATGGGCCGAGGTGGTGGAGGACTCGGTTAGTGGCAATGAGGTGAGCCAGTACGAGAGAGAGAGAGAGAGAGAGAGAGAGAGAGAGAGAGAGAGAGAGAGAGAGAGAGAGAGAGAGAGAGAGAGAGAGAGAGAGAGAGAGAGTGAAAGAGAACAATCTGTCACTGGTCACAACTGGCAAATCAATTCTGTATGAGATTGTGTGTGTGTGTGCATGGGCCGAGGTGGTGGAGGACTCGGTTAGTGGCAATGAGGTGAGCCAGTACGAGAAAGAGAGAGAGTGAGAGAGAACAATCTGTCACTGGTCACAACTGGCACATCAATTCTGTATGAGATTGTGTGTGTGTGTGCATGGGCCGAGGTGGTGGAGGACTCGGTTAGTGGCAATGAGGTGAGCCAGTACGAGAGAGAGAGAGAGAGAGAGAGAGAGAGAGAGAGAGAGAGAGAGAGAGAGAACAATCTGTCACTGGTCACAACTGGCACATCAATTCTGTATGAGATTGTGTGTGTGTGTGCATGGGCCGAAGTGGTGGAGGGACTCGGTTAGTGGCAATGAGGTGAGCCAGTACGAGAGAGAGAGAGAGTGAGAGAGAACAATCTGTCACTGGTCACAACTGGCACATCAATTCTGTATGAGATTGTGTGTGTGTGTGCATGGGCCGAGGTGGTGGAGGACTCGGTTAGTGGCAATGAGGTGAGCCAGTACGAGAGAGAGAGAGAGTGAGAGAGAACAATCTGTCACTGGTCACAACTGGCACATCAATTCTGTATGAGATTGTGTGTGTGTGTGCATGGGCCGAGGTGGTGGAGGACTCGGTTAGTGGCAATGAGGTGAGCCAGTACGAGAGAGAGAGAGAGAGAGAGAGAGAGAGAGAGAGAGAGAGAGAAAGAGAAAAATCTGTCATGGGTCACAACTGGCACATCAATTCTGTATGAGATTGTGTGTGTGTGTGCATGGGCCGAGGTGGTGGAGGACTCGGTTAGTGGCAATGAGGTGAGCCAGTACGAGAGAGAGAGAGTGAGAGAGAACAATCTGTCACTGGTCACAACTGGCAAATCAATTCTGTATGAGATTGTGTGTGTGTGTGTGCATGGGCCGAGGTGGTGGAGGACTCGGTTAGTGGCAATGAGGTGAGCCAGTACGAGAGAGAGAGAGAGGGAGAGAGAGAGAGAGAGTGAAAGAGAAAAAATCTGTCATTGGTCACAACTGGCAAATCAATTTTGTATGAGATTGTGTGTGTGTGTGCATGGGCCGAGGTGGTGGAGGACTCGGTTAGTGGCAATGAGGTGAGCCAGTACGAGAGAGAGAGAGAGAGAGAGAGAGAGAGAGAGAGAGAGAGAGAGAGAGAGAGAGAGAGAGAGAGAGTGAAAGAGAAAAATCTGTCATGGGTCACAACAGGCACATCAATTCTGTATGAGATTGTGTGTGTGTGTGCATGGGCCGAGGTGGTGGAGGACTCGGTTAGTGGCAATGAGGTGAGCCAGTACGAGAGAGAGTGAGAGAGAACAATCTGTCACTGGTCACAACTGGCAAATCAATTCTGTATGAGATTGTGTGTGTGTGTGCATGGGCCGAGGTGGTGGAGGACTCGGTTAGTGGCAATGAGGTGAGCCAGTACGAGAGAGAGAGAGTGAGAGAGAACAATCTGTCACTGGTCACAACTGGCACATCAATTCTGTATGAGATTGTGTGTGTGTGTGTGTGCATGGGCCGAGGTGGTGGAGGACTCGGTTAGTGGCAATGAGGTGAGCCAGTACGAGAGAGAGAGAGAGAGTGAGAGAGAACAATCTGTCACTGGTCACAACTGGCAAATCAATTCTGTATGAGATTGTGTGTGTGTGTGCATGGGCCGAGGTGGTGGAGGACTCGGTTAGTGGCAATGAGGTGAGCCAGTACGAGAGAGAGAGAGAGAGAGAGAGAGAGAGAGAGAGAGAGTGAAAGAGAAAAATCTGTCATGGGTCACAACAGGCACATCAATTCTGTATGAGATTGTGTGTGTGTGTGTGCATGGGCCGAGGTGGTGGAGGACTCGGTTAGTGGCAATGAGGTGAGCCAGTACGAGAGAGAGAGAGAGAGTGAGAGAGAACAATCTGTCACTGGTCACAACTGGCAAATCAATTCTGTATGAGATTGTGTGTGTGTGTGCATGGGCCGAGGTGGTGGAGGACTCGGTTAGTGGCAATGAGGTGAGCCAGTACGAGAGAGAGAGTGAGAGAGAACAATCTGTCACTGGTCACAACAGGCACATCAATTCTGTATGAGATTGTGTGTGTGTGTGCATGGGCCGAGGTGGTGGAGGACTCGGTTAGTGGCAATGAGGTGAGCCAGTACGAGAGAGAGAGAGTGAGAGAGAGAGAGAGAGAGAGAGAGAGAGAGAGAGAGAGTGAAAGAGAAAAATCTGTCACTGGTCACAACTGGCACATCAATTCTGTATGAGATTGTGTGTGTGTGTGTGCATGGGCCGAGGTGGTGGAGGACTCGGTTAGTGGCAATGAGGTGAGCCAGTACGAGAGAGAGTGAGAGAGAACAATCTGTCACTGGTCACAACAGGCACATCAATTCTGTATGAGATTGTGTGTGTGTGTGCATGGGCCGAGGTGGTGGAGGACTCGGTTAGTGGCAATGAGGTGAGCCAGTACGAGAGAGAGAGAGTGAGAGAGAACAATCTGTCACTGGTCACAACTGGCAAATCAATTCTGTATGAGATTGTGTGTGTGTGTGCATGGGCCGAGGTGGTGGAGGACTCGGTTAGTGGCAATGAGGTGAGCCAGTACGAGAGAGAGAGAGAGAGAGAGAGAGAGAGAGAGAGAGAGAGAGAGAGAGAGAGAGAGAGAGAGAGAGAGAGAGAGAGAGAGAGAGAGAGAGAGAGAGAGAGAGAGAGAGAGAGAGTGAAAGAGAACAATCTGTCACTGGTCACAACTGGCACATCAATTCTGTATGAGATTGTGTGTGTGTGTGTGCATGGGCCGAGGTGGTGGAGGACTCGGTTAGTGGCAATGAGGTGAGCCAGTACGAGAGAGAGAGAGAGAGAGAGTGAGAGAGAACAATCTGTCACAGGTCACAACTGGCAAATCAATTCTGTATGAGATTGTGTGTGTGTGTGCATGGGCCGAGGTGGTGGAGGACTCGGTTAGTGGCAATGAGGTGAGCCAGTACGAGAGAGAGTGAGAGAGAACAATCTGTCACTGGTCACAATCAATATCAAACTTTAAAAGTGAGTTTTACATGATAAAACAGCAATGTGAAATTTGATCTATTTTGTGATGACGACGCATCAACTCAATGGCAATACTGTGGGCACAGTGAGTGAGCAAGATTATCGGATAAATTCGATTTAAACTCTAATGAATTCGATCTTACTGGATCACTACAGCACTCGTCACAATGTGGTAGCAAGTTTTGCGACAAAAATGTTCCAAAAATTGACCAAATGAGCAACATGTAAATTGCTCATTTCACTCACAGTAAACAAAAAATATTACGGAATAATTTATTATTAAAATCGTTTAAAACTCTCTAATAACGGACGCACATTGACATAATAGACTTAATCTATTCTAGTTCAAACAGATAACACTAAAATGATAAAGAAAAACAATGGAAACTTACTTGATTTCATTGAACGCCAAGTGAGGGTTGAGGCAGACACACACACTGAGAGTGACTGGCAGACAGACACTCACATGCATGCATGTCTGGCTTTTAGTATCAATCCGAAACACCAGATGGCGCCAGGCTCTCAGTTAATCGGAATTTTAAAATAAATAACAAGCAGTCCACTGAGGCATTATATTTGAGAATATTTAAATTAAATTGACCACGTCCGACTGTGAACCGGAAATGTGCTTTATGGAAAAATTTCAGGGTCATTGACACTGAGTTCAGTGAGATCAGAGTTGGCTTCTCGAGTGGTGATTGAACTCATTTGCTGTTCAGTTACGAGGAATAAACTGAATAGCTATATGATCAATTAATCAGAAATGCCAATTGATTGACCTCTCGAGTTAGTTAGGCAAAAGTCACTAAAGAAAAGGTCAACAACACTGGCAACATCTCTTGTCACACACAAACAATGTCTGCACCATTGGCTTCCTCGTTCCGCGTTACTTTGCATCGTGGTGCAAATGGCGAGAACGACTAAAATGCACACAATCGATATTTGTCGCGTTAAGGTACTTCAATCACAATCACTGGTGTAATTATATTCAGTTTGTTGTGTGTTGGATTCACTAGATTACTTCGATAAAGTAAACATTCATCTCTGCTTTACTTTTGCTATACTCGTTATTATCTTTATAAAAGTGGCAATTAGAAAGAGCTGTTGGTCAGTGTAATGGCCACAATGCAAAATTTCAAATTTCCATGAATGAGTCCAACAATGGCTAGATTCCTTTTGCACCCGCCAAAGTAGCTCGGGCACTGTAGAGGAACATTGGCAGTTAATAGTGACTGCATTGGACGTCACGTTAGTGCTGGCAACTTAGCAACCAAACACGGGCAATGATTACCTTGACGTGCTGTGTTTGCTTGGGTGATTATCACAGGCCGATGTGGCTCGGAAACAGTAGAGGTGCATTGGTTGGTCGTTGTGGCTCAACGAGACTGTCCGAGATGTCAAGCATCAAATGCAGACAAGCAAATTGATAAAATGAATAAATTAAATAAGCAATTTCGTACAAGTCCCGCAAAACTAACGTTTTGCCTTTTGGGACTTGTACGAAACCGCTGGCAGCAAGCTGCCAACGGCGCCTCCAAACCAAAACCCATCCTAACACGGCACCTAACCTAACCCAAAAACCCATCCTAACACAACACCTAACCTAACCGACCCCCAAAACCCATCCTAAGACGGCACCTAACCTAACCGACCCCCAAAACACATCTTAACACGGCACCTAACCTAACCCAACACACCCATCCTAACACGGCACCTAACCTAACCCAACAAAACCCATCCTAACACGGCACCTAACCTAACCCAAAACCCCCATCCTAACACAACACCTAACCTAACCGACCCCCCAGAACACATCCTAACACGGCACCTAACCTAACCGACCCCCAAAACACATCCTAACACGGCACCTAACCTAACCGACCCCCAAAACACATCCTAACACGGCACCTAACCTAACCGACCCCCAAAACACATCCTAACACGGCACCTAACCTAACCGACCCCCAGAACACATCCTAACACGGCACCTAACCTAACCGAACCCCAGAACACATCCTAACACGGCACCTAACCTAACCGACCCCCAGAACACATCCTAACACGGCACCTAACCTAACCGACCCCCCAGAACACATCCTAACACGGCACCTAACCTAACCGACCCCCAGAACACATCCTAACACGGCACCTAACCTAACCGACCCCCAGAACACATCCTAACACGGCACCTAACCTAACCGACCCCCAAAACACATCCTAACACGGCACCTAACCTAACTTCAAAAATTTGCATTGTTGTCATTGTTGTTACAGTTTCCGCAACAATTGCACAACAATCATTTGTCTGTTTTGCATTTTTCAGTTACTTCTTTAGTTCATACCTGTCCATGCCCTACACCATTCGATCGGAAAAAATTAGCACAATCTTTTTGTCTTTTATCTCATTTCTCTATGTTCAATAGTTTTCGAGTTATTAATGATTGGTTTAATAAATTCAATTATGACAGACATACTGACACACACTCCAACCCCCTAAAATTAATCTAAGGGGGATTGAAATTCATTTGTTTTTTGTTCATTCTAATTTATAAAATTTTTAAAAAATAATTTAAAGTCATTTCACATTACTTTTAATCTACTTTGTAATTTAAAAATATATTGTACTTATGCTTGATATACTAATAAAAATTTTTTATTATTTTTGTCTTTCTTTAGCTATATTAAGTGGTTTTCTATGGAAAAACTTTAATCCCTAATTCGTTTCAGACAAGCTAAATGAAAATTAAATATCGGTTTATTCATTCGGGAAATTGCATTGAGTGCTTTCAAGAGTGTGCTCAAATGTTCGTTTGGGAGTGTGTGCATGTAAAGTAGATGAGCCTGAAGTATATTAATTTTTTTTAAAATATTGATAAATAAGAATTTTGATTTTACATTATCAATAATTCGAACAAATTTGTACAGAAATACCAATGAGAAGTTGGACAAACACTTTAATTGAGTGTATTGAATTAATTAAATGCATTAGTAAAATTAATTTCATTTTCGGTTAGAGATTTTGTTGTTTTTGTCATACTAATATCTTTTAATGCAATATGCAACTGCTACTTAACAAAATCGAAGTCTCAGGCATCTCCACATTGCATTTACAATTATGTCCATTAACCTAAGCCTTTAAATGTGGAGATGCATCAATTCAAGTGTCCGCCCGTAGTACTCTCACTCCAGTGTAAACAGATCGACACGGAAGAGTGTAAATGCAAAATGACAACTGGCGCGAACCACTTTAATTTGGGCATTAAATTGCAAAAGGCGTCAATTGATAATTTCAATGAATAAAAAGACAATTATTAATTGTGTTGGTATTATTTAAGCATAATGGACAACAAACATATTGAACAATTCGGTGTAAATATATAATAACTAGAAATGCTGCGGATCTCGTAGGACTAGCTGCGGAAGAATTTCGAATGCTGCGGAACAGGTAGGATTGCTGCAGATAACATAGGAATGTTGCGGAACAGGTAGGATTGCTGCAGATAACATAGGAATGTTGCGGAACAGGTAGGATTGCTGCAGATAACATAGGAATGTTGCGGAACAGGTAGGAATGATGTGGATCACGTAGGACTAGCTGCGGATCACGTAGGTCTAGATGCAGATAACGTAAGAATGCTGCGGAACAAGTAGGAATTCTGTGGCTTACGTTGGACTAGCTGCGGAATTTATGTATTTACGTATTACGTGGCATTTTCCAAAACTAACTAGGCCGTACGGGTGTGGGAACACAATTGGCCGAGTCTGACTGGCATGTTGCTAATTGCTCGAACTCGTAAGTAAATCTAACAAAACTCCATCATGCTTGGCACACCATAACCACCATTAGAGCCATCATCTCTGTGAGTATTTGCAATTCGATTTGGTTAGGCATCAAGTGCACTAAAGTTCGGCAGTGGAGACAGTGGTGATGCAAGTGATGGTGATGGTAGGTATTTTGTGATGAGTCTTGGCGATTGTCAACTTCAAATCGATACTCCTTTGCCACCATCTCGACCACAGTACGAGTATGTATGCACAAAACCAAATTGCAATGACCATCAATCTCGATGGCACCAGTGTAAGTAATGAACAGGGGACCACAACCTAACGCAATTCAGTATTTGGACTCATTACATGGCAAGTCTTAACTGGCTTGACTGTCTGTATTCAGCCCTGTAAACCGAAACAATGAACAATGCCCCAAATGATTGTGTTTGATCAAGAGCAATGCAATGATTCTGAGACACATCTGATGCAGTGCACTAATGCAATGCAGGAAAGTCATCGTTCATTGACTTGTTGAATTGTTAATCATCAGTTTATGTCGAGGCACTTTCTGCACTTGTTTGGTTCTGGCCGTGATGCCGTCAGCAGTAGAATGGCAGGGGCGAATGGGTTCGAGTGCGTTATGCCACGAGACCTACACAGATCTATTTGGCGTCGAGTGATGGCACTTTCTGCACTTGTTAAGTTCTAGCAGTTGTGCCGGGAGCATTAGAGTGGCAGGAGAAAATGTGTTCGAGTGCTGGATGCCACGAGGCCAACACTGATCCATTTGGCGTCGAGTGATGGCACTTTCTGCACTTGTTAAGTTCTAGCAGTTGTGCCGGGAGCATTAGAGTGGCAGGAGAAAATGTGTTCGAGTGCTGGATGCCACGAGGCCAACGCTGATCCATTTGGCGTCGAGTGATTTTTGGGAAAGTAACTATTTTATTTGGCATTTTAAATATAATCCGCCGCAATTTACGCCAAACTTGTCGAATTAGGCCACCAAGTTGGATCGATTGAAGTTCTTGGACTCATCTTCGGATCAAGAGGTGCCATAAACCCTGCCACCTTCAACTTATTGTCACAACTAGGCATGTCAATGTCACGGATAGGCTCGATCATTGATCTAGTCTCCCATGAATCTTTTACTATCTACAGGGTCTTCCACTCGGAGGATTCTGTTCAAGCTGCCTGAGGGAAGTTGTATTCAAATCTATTTTTTTTGTCATTCCAATAAACTGATTGAGGACTAAATTTACTACTATCACATAAATTTTATAACAGTACAACAACGAAAATTAAAAAAGCAAAGATAACGTTCTAGGCATACATAGTAGCCAAAGAGAAGCATAGACTGCTCAACTGAATATTTATCTTTGCACTTTGACCTGTCATTTTTGTACGCAGATGTGTTTAAGCACTTGCGAACAACGACGAGAAAGCAAAGAACAAAGATAACATGCTAGATATAAAAAGTAGCTACGAAAAGCATGGATTGCTCAAATTATGAAAATCCAAATTTTGGATAAAATTAGGTTTAACTTAAAATAATATTATAAAGCAAATATAGCAAACACCTAAAAAGTTGTTTAGCGGTAACACACGCCAATGTCTTTAAACGTTAATTCTCGTCTAACATATTGAACACGAGAAAGTTAAAAGAAAACTTGGTGAAAGTTCCGAACAGAACGTGTGAATTTTTCCCCCAAATTCTGATACCGCATTAGACCTTTTATCCAATCTATTAGCCAACTTTATTTGTAAAGTTATTGGATTACACTCTTAAAAATGTAAGATTAAAACTTTACACTTAGTGTTTTTTTGTCTAACACATTTGAGACTAAATAATTTCGCAAAAAGACGCATGAATGCGTAAATTTTTACGATCCTTGAAAAATAAATCGTTCCTCAAACTATCTCAAATGAATTTGGGAGGCGTGTTCGTCACGCCATTTTTGCCATTGAGGAAAATGACATTGTGTCCAATGCATTGAACATAAAAGAACTTTTAAAAGTTCATAAGTAGGTTTTATGCAGCACTGCAAATAAGAAAAAGTCTCATATGAGTATGAGTTTTTGACAAAATAGATTCACTCAATCTGTTCTGATTCTTTCGTGTCCAATACATTGGACTAGTATAAACATTTTGCGGCGATGAAGGCAGAGACATCTGGTTAGTAAATAAAAAATTCTTTGATTAGCTCTCAACAGAGGCCGTAATGAGCGTTGCAGAATTTATTCATTTGCTATTACTACATGGTCATATCGACAACCGAGTAAATATCGTATTCGAAAACCTCACATTAAGAAACTAATGGAATGCAAACAGTGTGCAGTAGTTAACACACACACAGACTGTGCCAGCACTAATTAGTTTATTTAATTAGTTTATAGTAATTTATAAACCATCAGATTGTCTTTTCTCGTTATTTAACATTTTTTCAGACATTCACACAAACACATGCATTAAGTCTGTTGGTTGTGTTATAAAAAAACATAATTGAAAAACACAGATGGTCACTAGTGCCATTCTCTTTAATTTACTTTGTGT
>JAKIJQ010000565.1:0-27276 GCA_023373905.1 Rhizoglyphus robini | reverse complement strand
GTACTTCGTTCAAGTTTCAAGGTAGTTGTTTAGCCGTTTTTCGAAAATTTATCGTGAAACGCTTTCCGCCGTTTTCATGCGCCACTTCAGTGATGCAGTGTGTCCTCCACTAATGTCGCCGACCAAGGGAAAAAGGTATCGAGAAAAGGCAGTAAATGAATAAAAAAAAGGTTTAAATACTCTCCGATTTGTCCAGAATTTCAGAATTTAAATTTGGGCTCATTTATCTTGATGTCTTGGTGTCTAAATTAAAGTGTGAATAATTACTTACAATCATTTTTAATATTTCATAATACAGGTTTGAATATTTAGGGAGCAATTTAGTGCGAGATGCAATTTTACCTTCTCAAGTGCTCTGGCAAGGGCAGCTGCAGCTAGAAGATGTGACTAATTCATCATATCAAATTATTGTATTTCCGAGTACATCTAAAACTTGAAAGCTAGAAGAGGTGACTAATTCATCACATCAAATTCTTGTATTTCCAGTATATCTAAAAACTTGAAAGCTAGAAGTGGCGAGCTAATTCATCACATCAAATTCTTGTATTTCCAGGCATATCTAAAACTTGAAAGCTAGAAGATGTGACTAATTCATCATCGAAAATTCTTGTATTTCCGAGTATATCTAAAACTTGAAAGCTAGAAGATGTGACTGGTACATGCATGTCAAATTCTGTGCATTTCCGAGTATATCTAAAAACTTGAAAGCTAGAAGATGTGACTAATTCTCAAATTCATTTCACACCGAGTATAAAGTTAGAATCTGTGACTAATTCATCATATCAAATTCATGCATTTCCAGTATATCTAAAAACTTGAAAGCTAGAAGATGTGACTAATTCTCAAATTCATTCCACACCGAGTATAAAGTTAGAATCTGTGACTAATTCATCATATCAAATTAATGCATTTCCGAGTACATCTAAAAACTTGAAAACTAGAAGATGTGACTAATTCCTTAAAATTCATTCCACACCGAGTATAAAGTTAGAAGATGTGACTAATTCATCATATCAAATTAATGCATTTCCGAGTACATCTAAAACTTGAAAGCTAGAAGATGTGACTAATTCTCAAATTCATTCCACACCGAGTATAAAGTTAGAATCTGTGACTAATTCATCATATCAAATTAATGCATTTCCGAGTACATCTAAAACTTGAAAGCTAGAAGATGTGACTAATTCCTCAAATTCATTCCACACCGAGTATAAAAGTTAGAATCTGTGACTAATTCATTATATCAAATTTTTTGCATTTCCGAGTTTATCTAAAACTTGAAAGCTAGAAGATGTAACTAATTCTCAAATTCATTCCACACCGAGTATAAAAGTTAGAAGATGTGACTAATTCATCATATCAAATTAATGCATTTCCGAGTACATCTAAAACTTGAAAGCTAGAAGATGTGACTAATTCTCAAATTCATTCCACACCAGTATAAAGTTAGAAGATGTGACTAATTCATCATATCAAATTTTTGCATTTCCGAGTTTATCTAAAACTTGAAAGCTAGAAGATGTGACTAATTCTCAAATTCATTCCACACCGAGTATAAAGTTAGAATCTGTGACTAATTCATCATATCAAATTAATGCATTTCCGAGTACATCTAAAACTTGAGAAAGCTAGAAGATGTGACTAATTTCTCAAAATTCATTCCACACCGAGTATAAAGTTAGAAGATGTGACTAATTCATCATATCAAATTAATGCATTTCCGAGTACATCTAAAACTTGAAAGCTAGAAGATGTGACTAATTCTCAAATTCATTCCACACCGAGTATAAAGTTAGAATCTGTGACTAATTCATCATATCAAATTAATGCATTTCCAGTACATCTAAAACTTGAAAGCTAGAAGATGTGACTAATTCTCAAATTCATTCCACACCGAGTATAAAGTTAGAATCTGTTCAATTCATTATATCAAATTTTTGCATTTCCGAGTTTATCTAAAACTTGAAAAGCTAGAAGATGTGACTAATTCTCAAAATTCATTCCCACACCGAGTATAAAGTTAGAATCTGTGACTAATTCACTTTATCAAATTCATGCATTTCCGAGTATATCTAAAACTGAAAGCTAGAAGATGTGACAAATTCTCAAATTCATTCCACACCGAGTATAAAGTTAGGAAGATGTGACCAATTCTCAAATTCATTCCCACACCGAGTATAAGTTTGAAATCTGTGCAAATAAATGTGCAATACAAACTTCTTATTTACTCAATATCAATGTGATTTCAAATTGACACATTGGATTTATTTAAGGACAAACATTTCACTTTTGTCAACTAGTAGACTACACAAAACATACATTTCAATTCAACATACGAAGAAGTGGCCTTTGAGCAAGTTAGAAACAACAACAGGCTACAATCGAGCAAAGCTCGATCTAAGCTAATTTTACTTGTCATTTGTTGTTTTTTATCGGTGTAATTTTGGCGTAAGCAATTGGGCTTACTTTGTGCTCAAACCATCATCGTCCACAAGAGAGCAAATCCAAAGTCATGAAGATTCAGAAATGTCAAAACGCAATCAACTTATCGATAATATCAACAATGCTTGCACGAAATCAAATGAATTTTCAAAAGAGAATTTTTCAGTTCCTTCAACAGTTTGATAAACATGTTCGGTATCAATGTTGATATTTACAGCCATGATTCGCAGGATCGAGAGTACTCTGTAACTATGATCAAAGCACATTTGGTGGTGCAATTCACTTCAAGCCCACCAATGAATGTCTCAATGGTGGTTTATTGTCAAACTACAGTAATGATTACAAAGATTACAAAGTTTTCTCTGCCAAATGTGACGGCAGTCCATTTCAGCAATGGCGTCGCGTTCAAAACAAGTTTCCAAGTTGGCTTTGCTTTTCAAACTATCCCAAACACGGAGGTTCCTTTGCCCCTGCTTGGACTGTCATCTTGGCCTTCGATCTTGTGATCTTATTGTATATCCCTGCAATGATTATGCTCATGAAATCTTTTACATTCGAATCTTTCCAAACCAAATTGATTTCAATCCAAAAGCGAGTTTATTTCACTATCCACAATTCACATTTCTTCAATCAGTGTCTAGGTATAGTATAGTATATTGAAAAGTCAAATCATTGTTTCTTTCTCATCTAAATCAATTACAGGTCGACAGTACAATGAGCAATATAAATCGAATGTATTCTACCTGCAAGAGTGCACCGGAAATGACGATCAGTCATTCTCCATTTGCAAGATTTGGACTTAGATTTCCGTAGAAAGGTGAAGACATTAAGATTAAGATAAGTTCTGCTTTGTGGTCCTTGTGCTAAATTTGGAGATCCACACAACCAATGTCTCAACAATTTTTTAGTCATTCTATAAATTACGGTTCAATTCACTTTCCATTTCAATTGACACTTTTTTCGATTTCAAATCTGGATCCATAAAAACTGAATGTTTCAACCTTGATGACCTTATAGTCGCATGCCTATCAGTGACTAAAGTTGAGATGCATTTATTGTTGTTGTTGACAACATTCAATAAGTAATTTTTGTTTCATTTAATATCAACGACAATATAAAAAAATACGAAGAGAAATCTAGATATCCAGGGAAACAAAAAATTGTTTGTGTTTTCGTATGGTTCAATAAAGCCAAAGACACTTGCAATTCCAATGAGCTTTAAGCCCAAATCAAAATCTTTTAATTTTATGGCTTCCAGGAACTCACTAACTAGTTTGGTACATTCAAACTCAAATAAATTCCGACTGCTGTCATTGTCATCCTGTTTAGCCCTCTTTATCTTAATTTACCACTTATTTCTCTAGTGTCTTGGCATATTTTGACGGATATAGAGCAATAAAATGAACCTTACTTTTACGTAAACTCAAACATCATATATGCAACAGGTAATCAGTGTACACGTGTGTTATATAACCACAAAAACATTTACTAGTGAAGTGATTTCAAAACGAGTTGGACTCATTGTGCATAAATATTTGTGCTTTTGGGCAGCTAACAGATTATTTGTGTCATTTGAAGTCACGAGAATGTCGAGCGTTCGCCACCAGACTGACCTACGAAGAAGTGGCCGTAGAGCAAGGCGATCAACGCAAAAACAACAATCCAGGCAACTCAATGGTTCAATTCAAGTTTATTTACTGGCATTTTGCCAATTGTGATTCATTAATATTTATACAAGGATTGTGCTTTACCTGTGTTGCTCAAACCTTTGGCATCAACAGAAATATTCAAGCGGAGAACTTTATTCCAATTGGTTCGTGTACACTCAATTTCCCAAAGAGAAGGCTCCCTCAGAAATTTGGCCCTGGATGAAATGGACAGATGTCAGTTCAGCCTATGCTGGAGTGTTTTTCGTGTATTTGGCGGCGAAGCAGCAGCATTTGGTCAAGTACAGGCGAAAATGCCTGGTATCAACTATCGAATACAGGAGTGGCCCAAAAATGCGGATAAAATTCAGCTTTCTTCGGGACAGTGTGGACTGGTTGGTACCGCAGGTTACCATGGACGGCAATGACCTGTCTCCTATGTATGTCCCGTGGGGAGAGTTCGGCCTCACAATATGGCGGTTCACATTTGAAACGAACTGGGTTGAAATGCATGAATCAGTTCAGTGTTTCATTTGTAAATGTTTGTTTATTGATTAAAGGCACGATTACTAAAAGATTGCAAAATAATTTTTAAATATTTGTTTGGCCCTAAAAGCTATCTTTAGCCATACTGTAAGTCTAATCAATGACTAAATTTGAGATGTATTTGTTGTTGTTGTCTGACAACGCATTCAATGAGCGATTTTCACTCAATATCAATGAAATATAAAATACAAAGAAATTAGATTTTCTAGAAACAAAAGTTGCTCGTATGGTTCAATAAAATAAAGGGCGCAATTCAATGAGCCTAACCAAAAATCTTTATATTCTTTACATATTTTTCGAATAATAAGTAATCAACCCAAAAATTCTACGTTTAATAACTATCTCTATAAAAGAAATTGTGATTTGCTGTGCGCTCAAGTCAGACAAGTGCGACCGCATAACAACAATGATTTTCCCATTGCAATCATACTAATTGACAAGTCCGTGTGTTGTACAATATTCCAGGAATACACACAAACACTCTCATTGTTTGGTTGTTGATTATATCTGTCACAGATTCAATTCAGCAAATGAATGAATCATTGGCCTCAATTGGTAGGATATCGTTTTGCGAGACTCATCAAAATGTATTCTTAACAATCGTTTGTAAGGTAAGGTTTCTAAAGTAGCAGAAATTGTGACTAAATGTACAATACAACGAACTTTATGCTCAGCTCAATCAAATGACCAATCTAAAGCGACTTGATTTGTCCGTATTTCCAATTGTGAAAGAATTGGCACCAACCTTTGCGACTTGAACATTTCTCTACATTGAGTAGTAATGCGTTATTGACGAGATTGTGCCATTCTTTGGTAAAGGATTTTGCAGTTTAGGATTCAATTCCTATTGGGTTGATATTGAAGAAATCACTAACTGGTCACGACTCAATGCTCAATTTGTTCGCAATCTCGTACGATTGGGTTTATCTCCATCTGATCCTCAAGTATTGCCGTTCATCTGTAAACATTTTACTTCATTGCAAATGTTACGAATTGAGGTTCGTGTTTGTAAGGTTTGTGCGTCAGAACATTTTTATTAGTGATTAATTTTAATATTAATTTATAGTTCACCACCGAAATGATTACAAATTTAGCTCGATTGACTCATTTAACTGAGTTACGAATCGATCGCACCTTTATTGACTTGGCCACTCTTGATGTTGCCAAACTGAAGCCACTGCTCAACATTCGAACCTTTTCGTTGGTGGATTTTACATTTATGAATGGTCGACGCGTGTCACGTAATTACGATGTTCCTCAGTTTAGTCGAATTATTTCGACCATACTTCCCAATGTCACCAAATTGACTGTCAAAAGTGGAAAATACTCACAGATTGGAAATCTGTTCGAGGCCCATTTGAATCGCTTTGTCCATTTGCGTTCTTTCAATGTGGAACTGGACAGTTCTATTGTGCGTTTGATGAACTAATCATTATCATCACATTACAAAGTTATTACCATCTTCAGGATTTAAATTTCATTGAACACAAACCAAATTACCCTTTTTACTGATTACATTGCTATTTTGTATTTTGATTAATAAATCTTTTCTGTTCTGAACACCACTTTGACTTTTTGTAGATTGACTTCTGTCGAGGTTTGTGTGCGCAACTTGTCGTGATTTTTTTTCAGGTTTTTTAAAATGCTAGGAAATCAAAGATTACACTAGATTTAAATATCCTTCCACCGAATTCAGCTCAATGCTCAGTCAGTGGTCGTCAACTTTGTCGACTCTGTCGCTGTTCAGGTTACCAAATCAAAGTCTCAACGAACTTTATGCTCAGCTCAACCAAATGACCAATCTAAAGCGACTTGATTTGGCCGTATTTCCAATTGTGAAAGAGCTGTCACCAACCTTTGCTCGACTTGAACATTTCTCGACATGGGGTTTTAAGGCTTTTGACGAGATTGTGCCATTCTTTGGAGAAGGATTTTGCAGTTTAGGATTCAATTACGGTTGGGTTGATATTGAAGAAATCACTAACTGGTCACGACTCAATGCCCAATTTGTTCGCAATCTCGTACGATTGAGTTTATCTACATTTGATCCTCGAGTGTTGTTCATTTGTGAACAGTTTTCTTCATTGCAAATGTTACGAATTGATTTAGATGGTTGTCAGGTAAGATTGTTGGCGTGTCTCTATAAGTGATTTAATTCATTTTCTTTTTTAGTTCACCACCGAAATGTTTGCAAGTTTGGTTCGATTGACTCATTTGAGTGAGTTACGAATTGATGGCGCCTATATTGACTTGACCACTCTTGATGTTGCAAAACTGAAGCCACTGTCCAGCATTCGAACCTTTTCGTTGGAGGATTTTACTTTCGTGAATGGACGACACGTGCAGTGTACTTTGCCAGCGAATTACGATGTTTCTCAGTTTAGCCGAATTCTTTCGACCATCCTTCCTAATGTCACCAAATTGACTGTCAAAAGTGAAAAATACTCGCAGATTGGAAATCTGTTCGAGGCCCATTTGAATCAATTTGTCCATTTGCGTTCATTCAATGTGGAAGTGGACAATTCGATTGTGCGTTTGATGAACTAACTAGGCGAACAAATCACAGTGCAAAGATATTACAGGACTTCAGGATTTAAATGTCATCGAGTGGGAGAACATCTAAAATTACCTTTATTACTGATCTTTTGTATGTTGATGAATAAATCTGTTTTCTGTTCTGAACACGACTTATGTTTCTTTTTGGTAGATTAACTTATGTCAAGGCTTGTGTATGCACCTTCCATGATTACCTTTTCAGGTTAAAATGACTGACAATCTAAGAATACACTACATTTAGATTAATTTCATTTTGTTTGGATATTTTGTGAATGAGTACAAAAATGTTTCTTAACAAAACAAAACAAATTTCTTGGAACGATTCTACTTAAAGTCTCCAAGATAGGATTATTTATTGATTGTACTGCTGACTCACTACAATTGCCAAAGGAACGAATTATCATAATAGAATATATTCTCTACTGTCGAAATTTGTCTAGTTTGCATTTGGACATTGTTGAGGACTTTTCATTTTGTCGACCCATTCTACATAAAAGTAAAGTTTAGCGAAATGTGCGTTGATTGCCCAACTTGCCCAAACACAAGATTAACAGTCGCATGACTAAAGTGTTTTGGTATGAACCCATTATTCAGAAAATTACTGCTAAATGGACTATCAGATTTGTGTGTCTCAATCAAACGACTCGACATTCGAGCTATTCAAACCTTATTCTCAAATGTAATTTCTGCCGGCAACATTGTCTCGACAGGAGCAATTTTCATATTCAGGGTTTTGACTCTCCACGTTTCGTTACCAGTTGAGACAATTGTATTTCGCTGCGAAATTTTCGCATAGTCATTCCAAAGTGTTTTTACTTTTTTCAATTAAATTATTTGAAATTGAATTGGCCATTTCCTCACTACCAATTTGCACAATTCGTATATCTTCGAATTCTTGATCGGGTCATTCCCTAACGTTTAAAAGTTTTATCATAATGTCAAATTAGGAAAACTTAGTTGAGAAAATAGTTTCAATTTATATAACTTTATGGTACAATTTGACTTTATTTATGTTTGAATTCATTCTTAATTTTAAATAACAAATTGATTTGAGTCTTTACCTTTTTTTATTTTAATTAACCATTAACCATCAATTTCTAATTCGAAGGTATCTGGAAAGTTTTAGAGACGCTATGTAATTAAAAAATGTTAACAATATGACGATCACTATTAATAAAGCTATCTCTTACATATTAATATTACAAATGTCTGTAAACAAAAACTTCGTACGTTCGCACCTTACAACTTAGAAAATTGAAAATTTTACAGTAAACTAAATCGCTTACCGGACATCGATTGTAAATAGACTCGATAAGATCCAGCAAAAAAATTGGATTCTGAAATTTTGGGTTTTAGGATTATCGATTACAAAATAATATCGTTGGATTCATCGTAAAAATCTAGGAACATTGATATATCATGTACTCAATACGAAAATGTTTCCTTGGTACCGAAAAAATCATTTGAAGGTTTCAGCCAACAGGCAAGCACAGAGCAAGTTTGTGTGGTCGTGTTGAAGAGTGTGTCATTTAGTACTGTGAAAGGCAGAGCGCAGATGGACAGACATCCGCCGAGAGAGGGAGAGGAGAGCACGCCGCTCTCTCTCTGTGCCTTTGTCGGCCAATACACACAGCGCACACTCACACATCGGACATGTGACCGTTGTGTATTGCTGCATGCCTCTACTCTTGCCACTACTACTACAAACCAACCCCAGCCATTCACCTTCTCCTGCTGCAGCACACCGGTCACACTCATGATCTCGCTTTAGAGCTCATACCACGCGTGTTTTTTCAGGTCTCTACTCTCTTCTCCCCTAATCGTTATCAAGCTATCTTATCATCATGGATCGAGGTCAAAATCGTGGACGAGGTCGGGCTCGAGGTCGTGGACGTGGTGATGGTCAGGTAGGTAGGGGTCGAGGCGGTGGCCGTCCTCGTCAAAATCTCACCGAAGAAGAAAGGGCTGCTGCCCTCCGTGAGTACCGACGTGAGTATCAACGAGAATATCGACGTGGGCGTAGGCGCAATGAAACAAATCGTCAATTTGTGGCTAGGAATCAACGTGGGAAATGCTCCAGGTTCGGGAAAATCGCCTTCTCCGTGGTCCTGCACAGCCTTCTCGTGCGGCTGTCCTAACCCCAGAAGGTAAGCTGAGGTATGGGGTGCCCGAGGAGGACTATCTCGGTCCGATGGACCAGGCGTGCACCAACTGTGGTGCTCTCTATTTTATGGATGAGAGGAAGCGAATAGGTAAGAAGGTTGGTCATTCTATCACCTATTCTATGTGCTGTGATGGTGGCAAGATGGATCCTGTCCTCTTCAACCATCCACCGTATCCTCCACGACTGAAGCAGTTCCTTTGAGCCGATTGAAGCAAATAACGAATGGTTCAACAATCTTCGTTATTACAACAGTGCGATGGCTCTTGGGTCTTTATCCTACAAGCAAGTTCGCGTTGATGGAAGAGGTCCTTACGTGTTCAAAGTGGACGGTGAGGTTCGTTACACCGTGCACAATATGAATGGTTTTCGCTCAAATCCTGAAAGCGCTATCGGTAAGGGATATTTTGATATTTTATTGAGTACCTAATTATGCTTTATTAAATCAGGAGAGAATAATCAGCTGTGGGTCCTTGACACAGCAGTAGCCACCGAGCAGCGTCAAGCCTGGTGTCCTCAGCGTCATCTGAATCCGATGATTCTTCACGTGCTGAAGCTGGAACTGGAACTGGCCAGTCCCGAACTCTATGCTCAGTACAAGATTATGTACAATGTGGTGGCCGATGATCCTACTAATCAACTAATGATTCGCTTCAACACAAGGTATGTTCTGACTATGTCTGATTCTTTATTTAATGTTTATGATGTATTTTTAGAGTGTCGGATCGGACCTTTGACCTTCCTACTGCCCGCGAGATTGCAATGGTGACGGTTGAAGCTAATCCAAACACTGATCGTGGCGTCTACGTTCACCTCAATCACAACCGGTCTCTCCAGTTCTTCCAAGTACTACAAGCCAGTCTGTGATGCCCTCGTCTACCCGATCCTGAATCCATATGGAGTTGCTGAGTGGCATTCTGGCCGCGTGAAGAACAACAGGACAAACAACACTACACGTAATCATGTAACCCTAAAACAACTTTATTCTTTCAGGACTTCGATTCGCCCGGGCTTTGATGTCTTGAACGAATCCCGAAATTTGTTTTTACAATATCTCGTGGATGCCCAGTCGAAGATTCGTCAACATAATCTCGATTATATCCCTAATAATCAAGTAAATCTGATGATTGAAGAACTTCAAGAACTTCAAGATCAGCGTATTTTGGATCAGGATGGCAATGTCAATCAAGAACTGATGAGGGAACGTATTGGTGCCCGAGTACATCTTCCAAGAAGCTTTTTGGAAGCCAAGGATTTCTGCAAGAAAAGTTTGAACAAGCCATCTCAATCGTGAAGAGATTTGGCAAGCCGACTTTCATGATAACGATGACCAGCAACCCTAAATGGAGGGAAATTCAAGAGAACTTGAAACCTGGTCAAGTCGCAGCCCATCGTCCTGACATCGTCAATAAGGTTTGCTTGATGATGATAGTATTTTGTTTACTAAAGTTGTCGTTCCCAATTCTATCCCCCCCACCCCCACCCCTAAATCGTGTCGAGAAAGAGCATGTGCATGTTTGTGTATGTTTTCGTTTGTATACAGATTAAGTGAAATAAAGTTAACAGAATTAATAATCCAACTTTGGCTTGTATTTACGGTAAAACTTTTTATCTCGACTCGATACTGTACTTGATACGACTCCGTCCGCTTAAAAATCTCCAAGTCTTCTTCACTTAAATCATCAAATAGTAAATCTAATGATAGTTTGTTGTATGCTTCCATAAATTGAACACTTTCGGTTCCATAGAGATGCTCAATGGCAGAGAAGAATGTTTGAACACAAAGCGCAATTCAAGTGAATGAAATATTTAAATAGGCAAATGCTGCAAATGTACAAAAGGACACATGTCCTTAATATTAATCCGAACGTACCCGATACACACATTTTAGGAACAAATTTGCTTACGGCATGCTAAATCACTGATACATATCGCCAACAACGAGTGCTATCTCTGTGCCACCGTTACATATCAAAAAGCTATTACTATTTGTAGTTGGTTATCATTATCAAACTATGATAACATCTGAAATGGCATTTTTTAGAAGTGGTTGTACGAGTTTGGCGAACGTTGGGTTGTGTATATAAAAGACATTCGATTTTGTGAGGTATTCATATGTTTTAGTTGTTCACTCAACCTGCAAAATGTCTCCCAACACGAAGTACGACTTTACGGGCAAGGTTGCCCTGGTGACAGGCAGCAGCAGTGGCATTGGCGCTGCCATTGCAATCCAATTCGTCCAATACGGTGCCTCAGTGGCAATCACTGGGCGAAATGTCGATAATCTCAACAAAATTGCTCAACAAATTGAACAAGTTGGCGTCAAACCACTTCAGATCATTGGCGATCTTCAGTTGGACGATTCGTTACCGAAACGGTTGATCGATGAAACTGTGGCCAAGTTCGGTCGATTGGATTTTCTGGTCAACAATGCAGGCGGTAGAGCGCCCGATGGATCACTCGACAGTCCAAATCTACTCGAAGAGTGGGACAATGTTTTTCGATTGAATGTTCGTTCTGTGGTAGAGTTGACTCAACTTGCGGTCCCACATCTTGAGAAGACCAAAGGCAATGTGATCAACATTTCGAGTATGGCAGGAATTAAACCTGTGAGTGGAATTGTGATTTCTGGTTTCCGGTAATTCAATTTTTATTTCCCTAGTTTGCATTTGTGTACAGCTCTTCGAAAGCAGCCGTCGATATGGTCACCAAAACCTCGGCCCTAGAGTTGGGTCCAAAGGGAATTCGTGTCAATTCTATCAAGTATGCATTGTCCAGTGGAACAATGTCCACCTAATCCAAATTAACCCAATTTCGATTGCATTCTTTTTAGCCCGGGTTTTGTCCGTACTGCAATCTCCCGTTCATCCGGTCAGAACAACCCCGCATTCGCAGTTAAATTCTACGATATACTCGAGGGCAAGTCACTGATGAAACGCATTGGAGCATCTGAGGACATTGCCAATTTGGCTTCGTTCCTTGTATCGGACGATGCACGAAACATCACCGGTTCGAATTATGTCAGTGACAGTGGCGCACTGGTGCAAAATTTCAACTTTGACCGTGCTGCGATCGCAAAAGAAATCGCTGGAAAATAATGAACATTAATGTAGTCTTTATTGAGAGATTCAAACAAAAGTGTATTTATAATAATAATAAAGTTTATAATTAAGAAAGAAATATACGGGTATTAATGAATAAAAGGTTATCGAGAAAGGATTCAAAAAGATTATGCATATTAAGTGAAATATGGTGAGTAGAATTAGTAATCCGGGTAGTATTTACGTTTGAGCTGCTTCAACTGCTCCATTCGAGCCAAATAGCCTTGATACAACTCACTGTGCTGTTGTTCAAAGACTTCCATTATCATCGGACTGAGGTTTAGTACTGTTTCTTGTACAAGTTCGAGCGCTCCCAAAAATACCACACTTTCCTTTCCAAAAGTGCGTCCATAGAACAAGAGAAATTGTTCCATGCAGGACAAAACCTTGCCAATTTGACCGCTTGAAATATAGTGTACCGAAAGAGTGCTGTGAGAAAGGATAAGTTCCCGTGAATTGCGATGAAGCAAGGCTTCAAGTTGTTCAATGGTCTCCAGCATCTTCCAAACTGGCCTCTCCTCAGATTGATGTAATTCAAAAAACGAACTTTCCAATTGACCAAAGGTGAGATAGCGTCGTTTCATCTCAGCATTGTTCATAGTCAATCGACAGTTGGTGCAACGGAACACTTCTGACTCGGACTTGTGCACAGAAGAGAGTTCCATCAAGTGGCCACAAGCACTGCAGCTCAGGGCTAAATATGCAGCCGAAACTCCAAATGGTGTATTGCGAGCATAATATATAGCATAATAGGTGCATTCGGTACAGAAACACTTGACGAGATAACGGTCCTTAAATAGTTTTGGAGTTATAGACGGATTGTTAGGATCATAGGCATCATCTTCCAAATCTTAATAATATTTTTACAAATTAAATCATCAAAGTAACGTCCTTTGTGAACGTTTTGCGTTACAGTCACGCAACTTGAGTGTTTGTACAGGCTTTCGAACACATGAACATTACTGTCGATTATGTTTCCTATGGCACACTGCAAGGCTTTGAGTCCAGTTTGTCACTTTTCACCCAACTTAAGACACATTCTTTTAATTACTTTTAATGTCATACGAATCCACGAATTTATACATGTCAATTTCATTTTGAATTAATAATTTGTCTTGTCAATAAATGTTAGAATTTTAAATTTCAAGAAAATCAAGATCGTTAGGACAAATCGATTTGAGTACATTCACTCATATCAAAGTAAAGCCATATTTGACTGAACATTGGCAAAAGCAACATTGTCTCGACTAGAGCAATTTTCATATTCGGGTTTTGACCCTTTACCCGTTACCAGTTGTTTCGTATATTCCTTCCAAAGTGCTCTTTCGTTTACTTTTTTAATTGAAATATCTACGCTATATAATAAAAAAATGTTCACATTATTAAATGACGATCACTTGATCAAGCAATTACAAATTAAATCATCAATGTAACGTCCATTGTGAATGTGTTGCGCTACAGTCACTCAACTTGTGTGTGTGTGTGTGTACAAAAGCAAACTGCTTTTTGTAAACACGCCAGTGAGTGATTTCAGTCAGCAGCAGAAGCCTTTTTTGTGTAGCTCTCATTTTGCCTTTGCAAGATCAACTCTCATGCCAATTTGACTGTGAAAGAGCACGTAAATCTCAGAAAGCTCGTGCTCGTAAGAAGAATCGATCCAAAAATATGTCTGCTCATTCCAACCGTAATGTGGCCACGGCTTCGTCACCACCGAAAGTCGCTCTCGATGTCGCGATTGCCGAACGGTTTGCTCAACTCGACTTATCATCATCATCTGGTGGACCTTTTTCCCGACTGCCAAACGAACTGGTGGAGTCGATTTTGGCGCGGGTGGACATGCAGAAATTGATTCAACTGCAGGTAGTGTGCAAGAAATGGCAGGCTGTCATCCGCTTGGTTGGACACAAGAAGAAATCGTTGGGTTTGATTCTTTCAAGATTTGATAATTATTTAGCCGAATATCTCAAGAAACGGTCGTTCGGACAGATCGATTTGAGCACTTTTACAATTATCAAAGTGAAGTCCTATTTTAGCCTGTCACATCTTGTCAATCTCATTCCCAACATTGAATCTTTAGTTTTGGATATATTTTGGATGTTGAGTGACCAGAGTGATATACTCCCTTTTCTCTCGCAGTTGCATCCGAACAAACTGACCACTTTGTCAATTTCTTTCGGCCACTCTTCTTCAAGTGAAACTATAGCCAAACTACTGACACTGATCAATTCATTCGTCTCACTTAAACGACTTGACATTGAATCAAATTTGAATCGTCAAATTTTACTTCTTGGCCCAACATTGGCTCGTTTGGAGCAATTTTCTTATGCCCGTTACGAGCCTTCACTTGTTGATCTCTTTGGCCCGAATTGCTCACGTGTTTCGCTGAATGGTTTTTTTGAAAATATTAACTTTTCTCAATGGCACTCCAACAACGCTCAATGGCTGGCCACTGTGACTCATCTCGAACTGAAGAATATTCAAATGGAAGGTCAACATATTGACAGTCTTATCGTGCATGCTGTTTCGTTGCAAGCGTTGCGTCTTGTAGCAACTGACTATTATTGGGTACGTTGAATTTTGATTTGTATATTTAACATTTTAAATTAATATTTTTCCTATTTCCTGACAGCGTTCTCAAATTCGAATGACTCCACAAACGATCGGTTATCTTGCCAAACTGAAGCACTTGACTGAAATTGAAATGAACCATATTATCTTTGAGTTGCCTCAACTTGACCAGGCTCGACGCGATTTGAAATTGGCCTCACTTGTCTCATTGCGAGTCTGTACTTTGTCGATCATAGAATTGGTCCATTTCACTGATAGGGAAATGGACAGGACGAGAACTTTTTTACTCGCTACAGTACTCTCGGCCATTTTCCCCAATGTTGAGCACTTGAACATTGTTATCTCGAATGCTTATTTTCCAGATCTATATGGGATCTGGCGCTATTTGGATAAATTCACAAAGCTGCAAAAGCATTCGTTTAAACGATTCGGACATTAATCACAGAAATGTATGAATATTGATATAATTTTTGTTGTATCTATATTTTTTCTCACGTACAATTTACATTCACAACACACTTTGTTTGTACTTTTAAATTTAAAACTAAAGAATCTTAATAATAATTCTAAACTTTGTCAAAAGTTGCATTTCTTATTTTACTTTTCGAGAAAATACATTTTAAATAGAATTCGTGGCCTCTTGAACTCAACTCCAGGTTCTCTCATTGATTTTTTTTGTGTTCCATCAATCGATAATTTTATCATTCAATAAATGTTTGACGTTTAAATATTTATATTTTCCATCATTTTTTATTATGAATCAATTTATGATTTGATGCATTGATTTGTCAATTTCCAATTTGAATCGGCGACAGAAATCGATTCATTTCTGTTGTTTGTCAATACATTCAAAATTTGAATTTGAATTTCAAATTGTAAAGTTGAAATAAATCATCATTCAAAGTAACGTCCTCTGTGGACATGTCGTACAGTACATTTGTTGTTATTTACTAAACACCGAAGTTTGATTTTCAGTAAGCAGACTTTTACTAGTAGCTAGCTCGTGGTCTCTTTGCAAGTCTAACTCAAAAACAATTTGAAACTGTAAAATGACAAGCAAATCTCAGAAAGCACGTTCTCGTAAGAAGAAGAGGAATCAATCCTCGAATATGTCTCTTCATTTCGGCCGTAATGTGGTCCCTGATTCGTCACCACCAAATGCTTTCGATATCGCGATTTCTGAATCATTTGCTCAACTTGACTTATCACCTGATGGACCCATATCACGATTACCGAACGAATTGGTGCAATCGATATTGGAGCGAGTGAACATGCAGGAATTGATTCATCTGAGGATTGTGTGCAAGAAATGGCAATCTGTGATCTACTTGATCGGGCACACCAAGAAATCCTTGTGGTTGACCGAATCTGAATATTACAATGAACATGAACATGATGATGTCAACTATCTCAAGAAACGGTCGTTTGGACAGATTGATTTGAACACTTTTACAGTCATCAAACTAAAGTCCTTTTCGAGTTTAAAATCCCAACTTGGCCAACTCTTTCCCAACATTGAATCTATCGCTATGGATCTGCCTTTGAACAATATTCTCACTGTTCTGTCACAATTTCCTTTGAACCGGCTGACGACTTTGGCGATTCTCGAATATTTCTCTCGTGATTACGGATTCTCTGCAAGTACTGATGAATATCAAAAACTACTGACATTTGTCAATTTGGCCATTTTACTCAAACGACTCGACATTCAAGTTCTAATGAATTGTTCAATGTCACTTCTTGCACCAACATTGGCTCGATTAGAGCAATTTTCTTATTTGAGTTTTTTTGATTCGTCACTTTTGGTTATTTTGGTCCCAATTGCTCACGAGTTTCTTTTGGAAGATTTGGAGAAGATTTTAATTTTGATCATACCATCAACGGTCAATGGCTGGTGAATGTGACGCATCTAGATCTAAAGAATGTCTACAAACTCGATCGTGTAATTGAATATTTGAGTAAACATGCTGTTGGATTGCAAGTTTTGCATGTTGAAGTAGGTTCTTCAGACGTAAGTTGAATTTTATTAATAGATTTGTTTATAACATTAACATTTTTTACTCAGCCGGCCAGCCCTCGATTGACTCATCAAATGATTGGTCATCTCGCCAAAATTGAAACATTTAACAGAAATTGAGCTGAACCGAGTCTACGTTGAGTGGACTCTACTGGACATGCTTCGTCGGGATTTTCATTTGGCTCAACTTGTCTCACTGCGAACCTGTACCCTCACTATCATTAGTATGACTACTCAGAGCACGAACAGTTACCAGTTGGTATCTGTACTCTCGACCATTTTGGCCAATGTTCAACACTTGAACATTACAATCAACAATCTTTCCTTTGATATTTTACAAGGTGTCGAGTCGTATTTGGATTATTTCACTGAATTGCAAACACATTCTTATAATGTGTTTCAATTGAATTTTAGAGACTTTTAATTCTAATTGTAATAACATTAAATCTTTTAATTAACAAAGTATCATAATAAATAAAAGCTAAAAATTCATTCTCGTTGTCATATGTTGTTCATTATTTTACATGCTGCTTACGTAATGCATTTATGTTATGTATGTAATGTTAGTATTGTTTTGTTTAAGCCGTTTCTACGTGATTATCAGTGATATAATATATAATTTATCACAACTCTCACTCGCACTCATAGAAGTTTTTGACTAAAAGTTACTACGTTTGTTCTCCTTGTACAAAGAACGAAGAAATCGCTGTTTATTCATTTTCATCCATACAAGGTCCTATCATCGGATTATACTTTATATTTTGAAAAAATATTTTTTGGATTTGTGAGTTTCAAGAATTTCTCATGTCTGTTTTTGCTCACCAAAATACCATCTGAGTGTTTGGGTTCAATGCTAAATATGTTTCCCAACATCGAGCAACTATCTATTGATTATTATCACGATTATGGTAAATATAAATTCATTTGTATCTTCACCCATAATCAAATTTATATTTCTATCCAGAGCACACTCTAGACAACAGTCTACAAGTCTACGTCAAATCGTTGGACTCGCTCAAACTGCTCGACCTGAATGGATTAACTACAGCACCTCAACTGTCTCCTGCTTTGTCTAAATTGGAACACTTTTCATGTGATCCGCTTTCTTCTGGCCACAAAGGTGATCTACTTCGATTTATTCCTCATCTTGTGCAAGGCTGTGTTCGTGTCAATTTTGGGCATAATGTCCCGTTTGTTTATGAGCAAGTTCGCCAATGGCACATCAACAATCCACTCTGGTTTGCCAATCTCACCCATTTACGAATTTGTATTCGTGGTGAAGAGTGCGCCCGAGTTGTGCACTTGCTCAGTGAGCACACAATTTTATTGAAATACTTGGACTTTACTACTGCGGTATGTGAACATTTGTCTAATGTTTTATGTATTAACTAACAAATTAACTATATTTAAACAGTTTTATTTACTTAAATTGACACCAACTGTACTGGAAGACCTTGGTAAACTGACCCATCTGAGCAATCTAACATTTCGCTACTTCAAAATGCGCTTCTCCAAGTTGGCACGAGCAGCTTCGCAACATCGACTCACTTCGCTGTCTTCTGTTTTGACTTGCAGACTTTGGGCTCGTATCGGCACCGTCGCGACTGAGGAAGCAAGGGAAACATTTGCTTCCGGCGCCGGCAAGCGCCGGATGGTCAAAAGGCCGAAGGCGCCCAAACTCCCTTGTATGTCTACAAATTTTGGTTATTTCTGACTTATAGTAGACTTATTAAGGCATCACAATCGTATTTCCCGCAATTTATTTTACCCAATCGGTCCGAAAGCGCATTTCCCGCATTTCTATTCCCAGTTGGCCCAAAAGCGCCTTTCCCACAATTTTTTTCAGTTGGTCCGAAAGCGCCTTTCCCACAATTTTTACCAGTTGGTCCAAGCGCCTTTCCCGCAATTTCTTTCTCAATTGGTCCGAAAGCGCCTTTCCCGCAATTTCTTTTCAGTTGGTCCGAGAAGCGCCTTTCCCACAATTTTTTCAGTTGGTCCCGGCGCCTTTCCCTCAATTTCTTTTCTCAATTGGTCCAAAAGCGCCTTTCCCGCAATTTCTTTTCCCAATTGGTCCGAAAGCGCCTTTCCCGCAATTTCTTTTCCCAATTGGTCCCGCGCCTTTCCACAGTTTCTTTTCCAATTGGTCCGAAAGCGCCTTTCCCACAATTTTTTTTTCAGTTGGTCCAAAGCGCCTTTCCCGCAATTTCTTTTCTCAATTGGTCCGAAAGCGCCTTTCCCGCAATTTCTTTTCCCAATTGGTCCGAAAGCGCCTTTCCCGCAATTTCTTTTCCCAATTGGTCCAAGCGCCTTTCCCGCAGTTTCTTTTTCCAATTGGTCCGAAGCGCCTTTCCGCAATTTCTTTTCCCAATTGGTCCAGCGCCTTTCCCACAATTTTTTTCCCCAATTGGTCCGAAAGCGCCCTAAGTTGATTTGACCATATATCTCATATGTGGTAGATAATTATCTGTAATCACATTGTTTGAGTCATATCTCTGCTCTGATGGTCATCTACAAAAAAATATTACAAAAAATCTCGAGTTTTTGAGACATAATATTTTCGACCGGACCTTTTAAAGATAGAAACCAATTCCGTCAGTTCGAAGAGAAGACAGAACTGTTTCTCATCTTTGGTATTGCGAATGTAATGAGGGGGTAGTTGGGGAAATGTAAACAAACACTAAAATAAATTCAAAATACAACACCAGAAAATTCTTTAAATACAAAAATATTTCAATTTAAATATTTTAAATAATTTAACAAAAAAATAATGCGCTGATCTTTCAAAGAATACTCGAAGTTTTCATCTGTAGAATATAACTTAGCCAAATTTGAGGGAGAACCGAATGCAAGCGAGAATCTCCTAATTGTTTCCAATAACAAGCGTCCTCACTTGCATAATCAGTAAACAAAAAAATAAATTAGTGTAATTTAAAATCCCTCGCAAATGAATATTCCAAACCCAACCGAAGAGTATATAAATAAAACTGAAAATTAAATATCCTGGACGACAATACGAGTGTGTAGAGTACGATTAGACAGACTTTCATGAACAAATCTGTCTCTGAATTGATAGTGAATTTGAAACTAACGGTTCTCGTACAAGTGGTCGACACACAAAGTGGTCGACACGAAAAGTGGTCGACAGGAAAAGTGGTAGACACACAAAGTGGTAGACAAATTAAGTGATCGACACTTTTTTTGTACCTTTATTTAAATTAAATTAAATTAAAATTTAGAATAATACTAGAACGGACAGACAGATATCCCGGGTCCCAAGTTGACTTTGTGTGAAAATTAGTGTTCTTGCTTCCCTTACATAAATTTTGATAAACAAGGTTTATTTCTGCTTGATTTTTCACGTAGAATTTGTTTTTGTTATCAAATCCGTTCCAAAATGGCGTTTTCTCGTACTTGATCCAAGGATCCAAGAGTTCCAAATTGGTGACCTAGGCGAGGTTACACATCAAAACACTTAAGAAGACGTGTAGGATCGATCTGGACACTCGAGTCATTTTATGCAATCTCTCGAAGTAGATCCAATGTACATTGTACATAGAGGTCGCGCGTTGACCCTAGAGGGTCACCTACCAAAATTCAAATTCACTTTATGTTGTAGAACTCCCTCTGGACTCTGGTAAAAGTTGGCACGACGACCGGGTTAAAAGTTAATTAAAAGGAACCACCAGACAGAGGTCTGTAGAAAAAAATTTTTGTATATTCAATCACAATGTTGATACGCTGTACCAGTATGATGATGATTAGAATGTGGATACTACAAATGTACATATGAGAATGGAATGAGAAAGGTTTTTTGTATTTTGTGGTTGTAAGTGATTTTGCGAACATAGGTCGAATGTTCTAAGTTGGGATTGTTGGGATATTCGAAGGTGGGCTAGGACTCGGTTAGGGTTGTCACGGTATTCGTGTAGCCTATCAACTATAAACTTCTTGACTTGACATAGCCATTAGAATTGGGACTCCGAAAAGATCCAGTTTTTCATATTTTCAATGTCGCCCATCAGTTCGCCAGCGTAGCCGGAGCAGCCATCAAATTTTCCGTATTTCCTCGAGTGGGCAGTGGATCATGATGTGCTGCACGGTTTGAATTGTTCGTCCATCACATCAGAAAAAAGGACTGTGTATTCGATTATTTTCGTCGCGTACCTTGATGCGATTCAGATATTCTCCAAAAACCCACTGAAGATCTGGGGATGGACGAAATATGGAACAATGTACTTCGGAATTTCGGTCCAGTTGAGGAAGAATTCCTTCAAGGTTGCATTTGCGAGTACTTGGAAACCGAGTTGTCATTTTCTGGTTGGAGATTGATTGGGCCACCATCTTTCGGCAGCATCTTCGGGTATTGTTTGTAACAAGTTTCTCGGTCGTTTTCCATCGAAATCTCATTTGCTTCACAATTTTCATACAGGCGCATGAGAAATTTGCCATAGTAACCACTACTGGAAGTTCGAGTAAGTTCAGATATTTGGCGATGGTCACTTCGATTGGGCTGAGTGTGACCGAGAACTTGGACAAATTGGTGAGGATTGTTCTTTTGTGGTTACGATTGTGATGGAATTGATGTAGGAGTATTCTTCACATCGGTGTGCGTGAATGTACTTCAGTGCCTTCATCATCGAAAATTGTTCGCATTGATTCTTAGGTACGTAAGCATCAAAGTAAAAGGTGGCGGTCCATTTGTACGATCCACTCTTGATTGTGGCAGCTCCTCCTGTCGAGGTTCCGCAAAAGAGTAAATTTGGACTTCGTCTGGTTTTATCGGCATGTGTATCACTGATGCAGATGTGATAATGTCAATGTCAATGTCAACGATGTGTAATGACGAGAGTTCTGGTTCTATTCGCTCTTTTTGGAGTTAACGTGCTTGTCTGTATCTACAATCCTTTCTTTGAGCACTTTCTTCATTTGGATCGGAACTTTCTTCAGACAAACATATGATTGGTACTTCAACGTATATGTCATTTTGTTTATTCCGTTTGAATTTGGTGCATCAATATTTTTGTGTTCCTCAATGATGCTATCATCATCCAGGATTTTGGTAGTCAAGAATCCTCTTGGGTCTTGTGGAGATGGTCGAGGTTGCATTTGATTAGTTTGATCGCATCCATAGCTTAACATTGCGATGATGCCTGTTAGCACAATTTTTTGGGGTCGACCAACGACGTCGTTTGCTTGTGTTGATTCCGGTCAGATTGCGCCAATAAAGAAAAAGTCTGTTCATGAGAGGAATCACTTTGTACCTGTCATATACATGTTATACTATCCTAGATTCAGTTAAATTAATTTTTTAATATCTAAGAACAATAATATTAGATATAAACGAGATTTAAAGACATTACAAGGTGTCGACCACTTTTCACAAAAGTGATCGACACTATTTTCAAAAGTGGTCGACACTTTGTTTTGATCTAATACATTTACGAATTATGCCGAGTAATATATCAAAATTCTCAGAAAATTCTATAGAATTTTCTATTAATTTTTATAGATACTATTGAGCCGTAGAATTTTGTACCTAGATATATAAAACAAAATTATATAATGTAATTGTGCATTGCACAATATGCAACCCACACGTGTGTTCACTTAGTTGTTTATTCATTTAGGTAATTAGACAATGACTATTCCTCATAATAAATAAAAAATCGTGCCAATCCAAAAAAATCCAGCCAAATTCTGTGCAGCATTCACACAAATTAAAGCGCACGAGTAACGAGCTCAACTAACAAGTGTAAGTCGTCTATGCGAGCCGCCAACTTGGCGCCAGCATTATCTGCACTGAACTGAACTAGCTTGAGTGTGTTGGCGCACTCATTGTGCATGCACGCGCAGGCACGCTTCACACAAACAAACGCGTGGTCAGTTACAGTGAAATGAGTAATTTGACACAGCCAACACACACGCTCACACATACTTGTACTGCATGCTTACATGCAAATAAAAGTGTCGACCACTTTTGAAAAATAGTGTCGACCACTTGTCCAAGTTGATTTACTCCTCTCGGTCTTTACCGATTTTGATATTCTTTTGCACTAAAATTCATTAAAAATTATAGTGAATCCGTTTCCGAAATAAAAAAGTTTATTTTAAACCAGCAAAGGGAAGTTGCATTTTGGAACACCCACTTCCGTTTCTGTAAAATCAATTTTAAAATACTCATGATATACAAAATCATTAGAAGAAAAAAATTAAGCCTAAATAGAGCTGCAATGTACGTTTTATCATCATTTTGTTCCAAAGAAAAATTTCGTTTGTTATGGGAACATTGTAAGAATTGGCTTAAAGGAGGGGTAGACAAAACTCTGAAGTGATGTGCGACCAGTAAAAGTTTATCAGCCAAGTTTAAAGACTGAGGTCATCTCCCAAGTGACCGACAATTGTGATTTCTCTAGTCACCCTTAAGGACTAGGGAATTGTAGGGTAACCACCATATGAGACCATCATTTAACTATTTTTTGTTCTTTTATTTTCTTTTAGGATTAAGCATTTATGCATTATGTTCTTTTTTACTTCTTCTTTATCAAACATACTAAAACTCAATTCAAGACATTTAGTGCTTATATTATTCTAGAAACAGATTAAAAAGTGATAAAACATTTTTAAAACATTCAAATGCAATAACATTAGATATAAACAATAAATTAAGTGCATTACAAGGTGTCGACCACTTTTCCAAAAAGTGATCGACACTATTTTCAAAAGTGGTCGACACTTGGTTTTATGCTAATACACTTACAAACCATGCCGAGTGATATATTAAAAGTTTCAGAAATTTGCATAGAACTTATTAGTAATTTTTAATGATACTCTGGGTCATAAGATTTTGTGCCTAAGTTTTAAAAAAAATTTTTTTTAAAAAAATATATAATACATGAATGGGCAGCCAAAAGTGGAAATTTATTGTTCATACATTTAAGCAATTTGACTTATAGATATACCAAGGTAATAAATAACTGTTGATTCAAGGTAATAATAGATTCAAGCATAGAATTGGTCTAAATTAAAAATAAATACAACGAAAATCAGTGCAGAAATTAATTCTCGCTAACGTAAAACACAATCACACAACGCACGCAACGACTACGTCGGCTGTACGAGCCACCAACTTGTCGCCAGCACAGTCTGCACTTGCATGAGCTAGTGTTGGTGTGTTGGAGCACTCACTGTGCAGGCTCAGCTTGAATAGTATGTTACGTAACGACACAGCCAGCACACACGCTCACCCAACACGCTCTCTACTTGCCTACACAAAAGACAACAAAATCAGCCAAGCAAAATCAAAATAAAAGTGTCCACCACTTTGGAAATATAGTGTCGACCACTTGTCCAAGTTGATTTACTCCTCTCGGTCATGGCCAATTTGGATATTATTTTGCACTAAAATTCATAAAAAATTAAGGAGATTCTATTTCTCAAATAAAAATATATTTTGGACCAGTAAAGTTGAATTTTGGAACACACAGTTCCGGTACAAGAAAATTAAATTAAAAATATCCAAGATCTGCATATAATTTACAATATAGTTAAAATCAAAAAATTAAGCTTGAATTATGCATGCATAGTACGTTTTATCCATTATTTTGTTCCAACAACAAGACGTTCGCTATGGAAATAATTGGCTCAAAGGAGGGTTTGGCAAGACCCTGTCACAGTACAAGTTTCCCTGCCCAGTGTGCGCGTCCTCTCAAAAGACCCACCTCAAGCTTCCTTGACTTTACGGATACTGCTGCCATTCAAAGCATTCTCTTTGGCGTCACGCCAACTTATTGAACTTTACCGTTCTAATTAAACCGATTTCTCCCAAGACTCAGCCCAGTGTCCGGTTCATCACTTTTTTCCCTCTTCCTCTAGTGTTGGTGCAATCTCGTGACTTTCATTTGTCCCAAATCAGAGGGACTAAACCGAAGTGAGTACATGAAACCGATAAACGAGAAATATCAATCACTTGAAGAATAATGCGAGCTAGTGCATCAAAGTCAATTACGACAGCACTATCATTGCTTAATGCACAAAAGTGATATTATCATTATGCTTGTAATGCAGAAATGACTAAAAATATCCAATCTAAAGCTTCTGACATATGATAAAACCGATAATGATTTTGTAAGGAAACGACAGTACACGTGACATGAATGATTAGTTTTAAATTATTCTTAGCACATTTAAAATAGATTAACAATTACAAATTGTAAATTACATCTGGATAAGATATATGGAATATAAATAAATAATTAAAAAAGTGTCGATCACTTAATTTGTCTACCACTTTCAAAGTGGCACTTTGTGTGTCGACCACTTTTCCTGTCGACCACTTTTTGTGTCGACCACTTTGTGTCTACCACTTGTACGGGAACCAAACTAACTATTCACCAAAATTAATTCCAAAAACTATAAAAATTTGAAATGAAATATAGAACAATCATTTGCATGTAATTAGATCATCCTAATATTCATCAGAATAATATATATGTGTTTTGATTGCAAATCGACAACCAAATTAATTTATAAACTAATTTTATATCTGGATCAATGATATAATCAAACGAGAGAATTTATCGGACATTGATTTGGCGCTCTTGGATGCATCAGCCAACAAGTGATTGACCAGAAAGTATTACCAGGCATGGTCAATTATGATCTCTCACTGTAACACATTTTACATGTTCGCTCGGAGTCAATAAAGATATTTGAACGTGTTTCAAACAAACAAAAAAATATCTCTTCGCTGTAACTTCTCAATAACCACATGTACTCACCATTACAATTGCGACAAAACCAAACTCATCATCAAACATACAATATAGTCATTTGAATATTCATATTTAAAGAGTGACCGTTAGTTTCGTCCAAATATCAATGTGTAATTGATTTGATGAAAGTAAGCTTATTTTGTAGATTTTGAAGAGCTGAATCCAAATATGTACATAAAATTACTGTCCGTCAAAACAGATGTGGGGTAAATAGATCCAAGAATATTTAAAAAACGAAAGATGTCACTAATAAAATTATCTCTATTGACAAAGAAATTAACAAAGCCATACTCAAGTTTAAGACTCTTAAGAGTCATTTTAAAGAACTTTTTCTGAACTTTATGTAGAAAATAAGATAAACTCATCAAATGACAAAAATGATTCAATTTCTTCTGTTATTTTTTGCTTATCTTTCCGCTTCAACTTTAATTTAACGCTGGTTAAATCAACAACAGTCATTGTAAAAAACTAGATTTGTTCGCTCTCATTTCAAAAATGACTCGTTTATTTTGAACTTAGAAGTAGGTTTAGTGTGAATGTTTTCATGAACATACTTATCATATGGATACGATTTTTTGATCAAGCATTTAGCGGACAGATAAATGATTTACATTGTCGGAATCAGTATTCAAATGCTTTTAAATTGGTACTCATTTTGAGAAGATTGAACACACATCATAATTTGGGCCAAAATGGTTTGTTTTGACGGCCACTCTTTAAATAACTTCCCGTCCTGCAAATAAAGTGCATGACAAGATGGAATTGTCTATTTCTGATATTTTCCGGTCCTACAGTTCTTGGATTAGATCTATAATGATGATATTTGCGCAATTTAAGCTTCCCGGCATACAAATTACCTTTGTGATAAACTATATTGGAAAATACGATTCATTGAGTAGCATCCGATTAACTAATTGTCGGAAAGTGAAATTGTATAGACAAGTGAGTTAGAAACTAATAGGAAATTGTTAAATTTCAAAATATATTGCCTGCTCTTTTCTTCGCTATTTCTCCTATAGTTCATTACTCCCTGTAAGTATCGGCCCAGTTTCTAGCTTCAGCGTCAAGTGTTCTTAACATTCGCCCTTTGGCGAAAGTATTCATTATTTTTGATGTATATTATCGTTTTTCCATATGTAGAGCTCCACCAAGCTGAAAGTGATCGCGATTCCCGTGTAATTCTAAACTGGTGATATGTCAGATCGACGGTACTTCAGTTAATAATACTTTGTTTGATTCATTTATTTACAATTGTCTTAACTTTTACAATATTTTTAAGAAATAAAGATACAAAACACTATTCATTTGACTAAGGATTGAACTTTTCTTTCTTAGAAAGCGCTTTAGTTTTAATGAAAAGAAATTTACTAAGGGAATTAAAGTTGAAAAACTTTGAGTTAGAAGGTTCCAAAAAAAAACCTCAAGGGGGAGTAAGGTAACAAAATATAGGCCCTTAAATTTCTTGCTT
>JAKIJQ010000564.1:0-27495 GCA_023373905.1 Rhizoglyphus robini | reverse complement strand
CTGGCCTCACTGCAACAAGCAATGTAAACTTCGTGGAAATCTGGTCAGACACATTCGAATCCAACACTTTGGACTGCCCAAGTCAGTGAAAGCACAGAAGGAGAAGAACATTGTGGAAATTGTATCCCTAAAGTTTAATTAGAGGAGCGAACTGACGAACGAACACCCGAGCGTAGCGAGGATGTGAGAGAGATAGTGAGTGACGAGTCTACCCCAAAAATTTGGGAGAATTGGATTTCTTGTCCGGATAACTCCTCCGAAACCATTGCATGGATCGATCTGAAAACTTAACACAGTGTTCGGATGGTAGTGTAGATGTGCAGAGCGAAAATAGGTCACGGTAGGTCAAAGGGCAACGGAGTTATGATTTATTAAAAATTCCAAATTTTGCATAGAAATGTGTAGGGCCCGAGTATCAACAGTGGGTGTGAGACAAACAAGCACACACGCGGAGCAGCGCGTCCGCTGTGCGCAAAGAGGATGAGCAGTTACTAGCACCCACAATGGAGTGCTGTGATTCACATACGAGTAGTAGGTGTTATTGTGCTTACATTGGACCAAATTGTTGTATGTTGAGTCATTGTTGACTGTAACTGTTTATGTTGATATCAAAACATTGAAAAAGAACATATTTTGCTGATTGTGATAATGTATATGTTTTCGCGTTACAAACATACCATCGAAACGATCTGTGAAGAGATCGTTTCGATGTTTGTTGTTTTCGTTTGTTGTGTCGAGTGGGCACGGTTGTCTGTTGGTCGAGTGCAGTTCGACTTGATCCATGTCCTGTGCTGGTCTGTGGTGAGAATGTCTGCAGCTGATTGAGTCACAGTTGTCACCTCATTGGGCTCATTCAAAGTGGTGGTGTTGTGTTGGTCACGAGACAAATTAGCGACACAGACCTCGATCGATTCGTTCGCATTCGAAGCATTTTGAGATTGTCCAGTTGGATGAGTGACAGTTGGGTCCATCGATGCCTTCTCCACCGATCCACATTCATCCTCACCACCTTGACTCGATTCAGCCCAACCCTCGATCGAATCAATCTCAGCTGAGCCATCTTCCTCCTCCTCGTCTTCTTCCTTGATGGTAGTTTCGTTCAATTCCTCCTCTTTCATCTCTCGCTTGACCCAATCCTCAATCTGATCCTCCACCTCTTCCTTCTTCACAACACATCGATCCCATCCACTGTCTTCGTCATCTTCATCTTCCTCTTTGATTTCCACCTTCACTTCTTCATGGTCCCATTCAGTTTTGACCGTCACCTGATTGTTTGATGTGCCTGTGCAAATATTACCAAATGTAAATAAGTCAAATACAACCAACCAACAAGTCATACCTTGCTTGTCCAGTCCGTCATCTTCATATTCTCGTTTCATGTTATACTGCACCATCAAATCATCATATTTCTTCTTCTCTTGTTCCTTCATCTCCACCAGTTGTGCTCGTAATTGATCATTCTCACTGCTCAGCACTCGTTCACGGTCCACAAGTTGACCCATTTGCTCACGTAACGAGTGATGCATTCCACAATTTGCCTCGTCCTTGTCTGCAGCTGCGTGACCATTCATGACGAGTAGATGACAATTGACCAATGTAGATAGATTGATGGGTGATAAGCAACAGGGGAAAAAGTGAAGAGGACAAGACGAAATGTGGTGAGGAAATATGTTTTCTAGAAAGACAGTGAGCGAGGGAAGACAACACGAAATGTGTTCACAAGCGAGAGTGCGACTGTTTGTTGTGGTGTGACTGTGAGGGAGAGGCAGCCTCTGCAAACACAACAACTGCAAGTGCCACTATTTACACCCAAACAGAGTGAAAATAGTTGGCAGGTGAGAAAAGTTTTCAGTTGTTGTGTGTTCTGCTGTGTCTGTCTGTCTGCTCACTATCGTTCTCCTTTCTGCTTTGCCATCACGACCGATTCTACTTTTGTTTGCTTTCCCCAAACCAACTTGACCCGTTCTCATCTACCCAAAATGAATCGTCATCACAAGTTACTTGAGGAACTAGGTCATCTAAAGGACCGTGAACATTCGTTGCTTAGTGTAAATGATCAATTACGAGCACAACTGGTGGAGATGAAGGAACAAGAGAACAACAAATATGATGCTCTTCTGGCGGAGTATTGTAACATCAAACGAGAATATGAAGATGAGGGTCTTGACAAGCAAGGTATGACTTGTTGGTTGGTTGTATTTGACTTATTTACATTTGGTGATATTTGCACAGGCACATCAAACAATCAGGTGACGGTCAAAACTGAATGGGACCATGAAGAAGTGAAGGTGGAAATCAAAGAGGAAGATGATGATGCAGAGGATCAGAACATTATCATCAAACGAGAATATGTCCCTGCATATATCAAAACAGAATGGAATGATAAGAAGCTAGAAATCAAAGAGGAAATTAAGGAGGAGGAAGATGATGAGGATCATGACGACGACTGTGGATGTGATCGATTTGTGGTGAAGAAGGAAGAGGTGAGTGATGATGATGACAACTCGATGCAACTCAACCATCCACTCAATGAAGTGGTGCAGTCCAATTTGAATCCACCAATGGACACCTCATCACGTGACCAACTCCACACCCCAATCCACTCTGTCTGTGCTCCATCAACTAACGAACCAATGCAAGTGACCAACAGCTCGGTGACTGAAAAAGCAAACATGGACCAAGTGATGAGTCACGAGAATGGATCGGGAGATGAAGATGATGAAGATTTGGGTGGAGGTGACGAGTTGTCCAACAGTGCAAACGACAATCACGATGGTTCTGTGGTCGCATCGAATGAGCCATCGACCAGTGCTCGAGCACGATCGAATCGAGTCACATCGAAACAGTCAACTGCTTCCACTGCTCGCAAACTCAACAAACGAAAACAATCTCAACCAAATCGAACTGGCAAGAGATCCAAGAAAAGTGTTGAGGTGAATGATGATGGTGAAGACATTGCCAATGAGGACCGAGAAGAATCAAAGGTCAAAGTGCTCCATTTGAATTGTACCCAGTCAAATTGTAATGTCAAGTTGGATTCATTGGTTCATTTGCACGATCACTTGAGCACTGTGCATCAACTTTTTCCTTTTCAATGTTTTGCCACCAATTGCCATTCAGGATTTGATAATAAGTAAGTGAATAATAAAATTGTACACTAAATTGACCTAACATTTTTACAGACAACAAATTTCTGCTCACTACAAACTGCATCATTCTCGCAGTACTCGATTCATCTGTTCAGTTTGTTCTAAAGAATATGATTCGCAACATAATGCTTACACTCATTGGTACCTGAGTCATCTGACTGGTCAGTTCCAGTGCAACTGTGGCCAAGTGACCGACACACGTCGCAAGATGATAACTCATCAACTAATCAAACATCACTCCCAATCGAAGCATCTCCACTGCACCCACCCTGGTTGTACTGCTTCATTTTCCTGTAATTCTCGCTTGAAACTACACGAACTGACCCATCTCGACACTAATCAATTCCACTGCATTTGGCCTAATTGCAGTAAGCAGAGCAAACTACGTGGAAATCTGGTCACACACATTCGAACTCAACACTTTGGTCTGCCCAAGTCAATGAAAGCACAGAAGGAGAAGAACATTGTGGACCTGCGAGACCCGAACGAATATGTTCGAGTGGTGGTGGACGAGTGATGGCAGAGTTGATTCGACTTTATTTATTGTAATGTCTATGCATTCAGTTGTATTTCACTTTACACTTTTCTGTTTACTTTCTACTTTTTCTGATATTTTCTCCTGTTCACATTTCCCAATTTGTTTCTCACCATTTTCTGTAAGTTTAAATTTGCACTCTACATATGACGAGTGAGTGTCGAGTGGAATTGACTTTATTTTCTTGTAACGTCTGTCAAAACATTCATTTATATTAAACTTTACACTTGTCTTATTTCTCTTGTTTCACAATTCACTGTCAATGGGATCAATTTGACTGTTGATTGTTGCACAAATTGATCACATCTTCAAAATGTTCTTTTGTTTGACTATTATCACAATAAACACAAATGTGCCTTTGTTGAATCGATGTTAGATTTTGATTGTGTCATGAGTATTTGGTGTAATACTAAATTGAGTTTGGTCAAATGAATCATGCACCATCGATTGTGTCGGTTCACCTACGTTTGTTTTCTGTAAAAAGTTCGTCGCCGTTAGTTCGCGACCTTAATTCGTGTCCGTCAGTTCGTTTGCCTCGAGTTCGCTGGACACAAGTTCGCACGCACATTTGTTCGCATGGACACGAGTTCGCAGACACTAGTTCGTCCCAGTACTAGTTCGACATAACAAGTTCGCCTCAAATTAATCTACAGTTAATTTATTAAAACAAAATATAACAAATCACATTTTGATATGTTGAGTCGATGATATTGATATACACAAAATTCAAAGTAGATCACGACATTACTCAATCTCCAACAAAATTAACATCATCATCACATGTTTGACATTCGTTTTGTAATCTGCTTTGCTGCGCGTCGGACATAGGCTTTCAATTTACAGTCGAGAGAACATTGTGCCAACCTTCCACTGAGTTATTTGTTATCGGGTAACCTTTCTTGATTGAGGAGAAGTGATTCCACAGTTTGAGAGGAAATTCACCATCGTACTGACGATCGGTTGGAGGCCTGTCGTTGAGGATTAGTTGATATGCTCGTTGTACTTGCTTGACAGGAACAAAAGCTAGTGACATTAGTTTGTGGATCATCAAATTAAAGTTCGAATCTTGAGAATAAAGTGACACTCAAGAACTAACATGAGTGGACATCTGTACGTACATGTGTACGTGACATGTTTAAATACAGTAACGCGAACTGTTACACACGAACTGAGGTTAACCCGGTCCCCGTGCCAACTTCACCAGACTCCAGAAAGAGTTCTACAACACATATCGATCTAGGATTTTGCCAGGTGACTCAATAGGGTCAGCGCACGACCGCTAGGTACCTGAGCTAGGCCCTAGGATCTACGGTGAGGGATTGCATAAAATGACCATTTTTAGTATCTAGATCGATTCTACACGTCTTCCTGAGCATTTTGATGTATAACTTGCCTAGGTTCCCAATTTGAAACCCTAGAATCCTGGAACCAAGTACCAGAAAAGTCCATTTTGAAGCAAATCTCTAGAGCGGTCCATGGTGAGGTCATGTCTTAGTTTCTAAAAAGGCTGAGTGCCAAACGCTTCCATGTCATGCCAAAAGAGATTCCCGCGCAATGGGCAAGTCATATGTTGCAAAATGAATCCGCACATCCAGCTCAAAATTCCCCCTTTAAAAGATGGGAGTTTTGAGTTTTTTCTTTAAAATAATTTTTTGAGCGTTTTAACGTCTAATACTTTAGGCAAAAATGTTTCTATCTTGTTCAGGACAAAATTCTGAATAAATTAGCACCTTTCAAAATTTTTCAAGATAGTTCCATGTGGGCGTTGGGCTTCTTGAAAGGGGACAATAAAGTGAATCGACTATAAACTCGAGCATGTAATTAATGAAACATTTATCATGGCTTGGTTATTTTCTCAAACCCTGCCATGTGTGGTACCAAAATTCTTGAAATATCAAGTAGAATCCGATGACGCAATCATCAACTTATTTCAGAACACCAGAATCAATCCAGAATTGGGCGTCATGCTGGATTTGGATATATGGGGTGTCAAAATACTCGTAATGCCTCGTGTATCAAAGTGAAACACACACAAATAATTTATTCTATGGAATTTGTAAATTCTGGTAATCAGAATCGTCCAGAATTTGAAACCATGCAGATTATAAGTTTGTGTGATGTAAAAATTAATGTGATGGCAAATATATCATGATATTGTAAAATATTAAGTAATTTCTACAATTTTAATGAACAGAATCGCTATAGAATTGAAATCTCCAATTCATGTTGATGGATTTTATCCAAAAATTTATGAGTCGGATATATTCCCCAAATAATTTATTTGGACGCAATTATTACGCAATTTGAGGACTCAAAGGAGAATCTGTTGATCAATAATTTAATCAAAACAACCATAATTTGCGTTTTAATGAATTTGGGAACCAATTATAAAATTAAAATATCATGATGTAAACACGGATTAAGACATTTGTCTTTAATAATTTTTATTTAACTTAAATATTCTTAAATATTTTGAGTAAAATTTATTAAATGACTGGGAAATATTTCTCAATTAAATCTGTACTATCATTTGGAAGGTCAAATAATTTTCCGGAATATCTCTTGATAATTCCTTTTTCGTTTTAATGACTTTTCTTATATAATCTTTAATGATTACATTTGCATTTCTATCTTATCTTTGGTTACTTTACTACATTCAAAAAGCACCTCTTGAACAAAAAATTCCAAACCTTGAGTGTTATTTGGTAATTTTGGAATTTCAAAGTACATCAAGTCTTCAACATTTATAGTCATCGGAGGTTCATAAATGTTTACTTTCAAATCAACCAATTGATAAAATTTTCAGATCATGTCAGACAAAGGCATGTATTGTAATAACTGTGTTTTTTATTTTTGCAGTTGAAAACATTTGACATGGCATATTCGATATGTCTCTGATTCTTATTCAATTGTTTTGATAACTCATTACATGAACATCATTATTAATGTTTTCTTTGATATCCAAGTTAATACGAACACTTTGACACCCCACAAGCGAAAATTCAGCTTTGCGCCCAATTCTGGTAAGATTCTGGTAACCAGAATTTGACCGTTTATTGGAATATCGCAGATTTTTGCATACTCTTTGATATTCCAATCAATACTACCATTTTGATACCACACATTGTCAAATCCAGCATGACGCCCAATTCTGGATCGATTCTGGTAGTCTAAATTGAGATGTCGATTGCGTCATCGGATTCTCCTTGAAATTTCAAGAATTTTGGTGCCATATATGTCTTGGTTTGGTTCGATAATAAGATTCAAATTAGGGTCAATGCATATTACGTCTATACAAATACATAGATTCACACTTTGGTCACTTTTCAAGACGCCCAGAACCTACCAGGAAGCACTAAGAAGATTTTTGAAACAATCTATTTTGTTCAAAATTTTGTGCTGAACAAGATCAGAACAATTTTGAAGCAAGTTTGCAGCTATTAATGGCTCATAAATCACATTTTTCACAAAGCACTCAAAACTCCCGTCATTTAAGCACGAAATTTTGAGTTCGATGTGCGGATTCATGTTGCAACATATGGTTCCCCCATGGCGCGGGAATCTCTTTTTGCATAACTTGGAAGCGTTTGGCACCCAGCCTTTTTAGAAACTAAGACATGACCTCACCATGGACCGCTCTAGTGACCACAGAACCATCGTGACTGGCCATCTCGTCACCTCCATCCAAGTCTTGTTCGTGTCGGTTCGATCCATTCTCGTGACTCATCACTTGATCCATGTTTGCTTGTGCGTCACTCGACTGGACCACTCGAGTCGACTGTGACTGATCGTCATTAGCAGCCATCACTTGTTGGTCAATTTGTTCAGTCACAGAGCTGTTGGTCACTTGCATTGGTTCGTTGGTTGTGTTGTGGAGTTGATCACGTGATGAGGTGTCCATTGGTGGATTCAAATTGGACTGCATCGAGTTGTCATCATCATCACTCACCTCTTCCTTTTTCACCACAAATCGATCACATCCACAGTCAGCGTCATGATCCTCATCATCAACTTCCTCTTTGATCTCCTCTTTGATTTCTACCTTCACATCATTCCATTCTGTTTTGATATATGCAGGGACATATTCTCGTTTGATGATAATGTCACGATCCTCATCTTCATCTTCTTCTTTGATTTCCACCTTCACCTCTTCATGGTCCCATTCAGTTTTGACCGTCACCTGATTGTTTGATGTGCCTGTGCAAATATCACCAAATGTAAATAAGTCAAATACAACCAACCAACAAGTCATACCTTGCTTGTCCAGTCCGTCATCTTCATATTCTCGTTTCATGTTATACTGCACCATCAAATCATCATATTTCTTCTTCTCTTGTTCCTTCATCTCCACCAGTTGTGCTCGTAATTGATCATTCTCACTAAGCAACGAATGTTCACGGTCCTTTAGATGACCAATTTCCTCAAGTAACTTGTGATGACGATTCATTTTTCGTAGATGAGAACGGGTCAAGTTGGGTTGGGGAAAGGGAGCAAAAGTAGAATCGTTCGTGATGGCAAAACAGAAACGAGAACGACAGTGAGCAGGCAAACACACAGGCAGCAGCAGAACACACAACAACTGAAAACTTTTCTCACCTGCCAACTATTTTCACTCTGTTTGGGTGTAAATAGTGGCACTTGCAGTTGTTGTGTTTGCATAGGCTGCCTCTCCCTCACAGTCACACCACAACAAACAGTCGCACTCTCGCTTGTGAACACATTTCGTGTTGTCCTCTTTTGCTCTATTTCTTATCTCTCCTCATCATCTACATTCGTCAATTGTCATCTACCCAAAATGAATCGTCATCACAAGTTACTTGAGGAAATTGGTCATCTAAAGGACCGTGAACGTGCGTTGCTTAGTGAGAATGATCAATTACGAACACAACTGGTGGAGATGAAGGAAGAGGAGAAGAAGAAATATGATGATTTGATGGTGCAGTATAACATGAAACGAGAATATGAAGATGAGAGTCTCGACAGTGATGGTATGACTGTGAAGGTAGAAATTAAGGATTAAATTGATCTAGTTTTATTTTTAAGACAACAAATGTTTGCTCACATCAAACAACACCATTCTCAAGATACTCGCTTCCTTTGTTCAGTTTGCAACAAAGAATGTGATTCGCAACATAAAACTTACGTTCACTGGTACAAGAATCATCTGACTGGTCAGTTCCAGTGCAACCTCGCGAACGACTGTGCCCAAGTGGCCGACACACGTTCCAAGATGAGAACTCATCAAAAAATCAAACATCACTCCCAATCGAAGCATCTCCACTGCACTCACCCTGGTTGTACTGCGTCATTTGCCTTTAAAACTGACATGAAACGGCACGAACTGACTCATCTCGCCACTAATCAATTTCATTGCAACTGGCCTCACTGCAGCAAGCAATGCAAACTTCGTGGAAATCTGGTCAAACACATTCGAACAAAGCACTTTGGCCTGTTTAGATCAATGAAAGCACAGAATGAGAAGAACATTGTGGACCTGCGAGACCCGAACGAATATGTTCGAGTGGTGGTGGACGAGTGATGGCACAGTTGATTCGAGCTTTATTTAACTTGTAACGTCGTTCCATTTTTCTTTCATCTCCACTTTAATTTTCTTCTCTTTTTTTAATACATATTTCCCAATTTGTTTCTCAATTTCTCACTGTCAGTATCAATTTAATTTGTTCATTATCACCAATCACAAATTGATCTAATCTTCAAATGTATCTCTGTCTCAGTATAACACCAATAAACAATAAACATGAATGTTCCTTTGTTGAATCGAAACGAGCCAGTACAAATGAGTACGTAATACTTTGAAATTGGTTAATCGGGAGATGTCGTGAAATGTTGAACGAAATTGCAGGCACGGGTAATTTTGATTGGCTTTATGACTTTATGCATTTATTTTGACTATGAACGGACCGATCTCGACGAGAGAGGACAGTAAATGTTCACAAAAATATGACGAATCATACCCGCAAGGTGGTTGTGGTGTAGTGTCAATAGAAGTGATAATAGACAATCACATTTTGATTGGATATTTTGGCTATGTGTTGACGGAGATAAAAAACATTGAACTGAGAAAGTTTAAACTTAAACACAATCTCATCATCATACCTTAAACCAAAACCAATTCAAACCAGATTTAAACGAAATCACAAAAAATGTTGACTTTGATAATAAGAATCTAAATTATGACCAAACATCATCATCATTATCAGTTCATTCAGAAACTTGGATAGGAATTAAATACGAATGAGATTTTTAAATTGTGGTCTTTGCTTAACAGCGAAATAAAAGTATTCTTTCAGTAAACAGATCCTAAATTTCCAATAGCAAAGTGGCAGATCCTAAATTTCCAATAGCAAAGTGGCAGATCCTAAATTTCCAATAGCATAGTGGCAGATCCTAAATTTCTAATAGCAAAGTGGCAGATCCTAAATTTCCAATAGCAAAGTGGCAGATCCTAAATTTCCAATAGCAAAGTGGCAGATCCTAAATTTCCAATAGCAAAGTGGCAGATCCTAAATTTCCAATAGCAAAGTGGCAGATCCTAAATTTCCAATAGCAAAGTGGCAGATCCTAAATTTCCAATAGCATAGTGGCAGATCCTAAATTTCTAATAGCAAAGTGGCAGATCCTAAATTTCCAATAGCAAAGTGGCAGATCCTAAATTTCCAATAGCAAAGTGGCAGATCCTAAATTTCCAATAGCAAAGTGGCAGATCCTAAATTTCCAATAGCAAAGTGGCAGATCCTAAATTTCCAATAGCAAAGTAGCAGATCCTAAATTTCCAATAGTAAAGAGGCAGATCCTAAATTTCCAATAGCATAGGGAAAATTTTGTATATGTTTATGAATGAGTTTATACATTTAAATGGACGGCTAAGCACTTTTAATTTTCCAATTAAATGCAACTGATTATAACTGAATTAGATTAAGAAATAAGTTAGTTTTGATCTATCTCGTGATATTTTTGAATGATTTTATTAAATTTATTGACTTATTTTTACAAGGAAACTCAAATAACTTCGTTGTCACGAAGTTATTTGTCCCTTCGGGAACGTTTCCTTGTAAAACGCCCTTCGGGCGTGGATAAACAGTAACACAATTGGGTATGTGGGGTATTTTGAATGTTTTAAATTGAACGCATGTTAACCCAATTTGTTATTGTGACGGGCTCGGTCAAGAGTCACAAAGATGGCGATCGGGAACGTTCGATCTGCCAAACGACAACATCGATAGGATCGATGCAAGTCAAGAAATACGCATGGGAAGTCGTTTCACAGTCGAATTTTGACCGTTACGATGAGCACAATTTCCTTGTATTCAGGTTCGATCAATTCACAGGCCGTAAGGCGTCTGAAAAGGACGTAACCAATGGCTAGGCCCTGCTCAGCTGCAAATCGGCGACTCTGAAACGTGGAAAAGTGAGTCACCTTTTGCCCCTTCGAGAGCATCGTTCCCTTAATTCAAATTTGAGTCGATTTGTCCGCTGAATCACAGGCCGAAGCGTCAGATACGAACGCAACCGTAGTTAGGCTCGTCTCTGCTGAGACTCATTAGTTCAAATCAGCCTCGAAACCCAACTTTATGTCTGAAATACAACTTACCATCCATTGAGACAAATATAACGTATATTTATTGTAAAAGTTACGAGGCAAAATACAATCTTAATTCCTGTTTAGGCTGCAATTAGAAAAGGGTTAGAACATAATAATAATACATTCGTAAGAAGGAATAAGAAAATAGAAACATTAAGTAATAAGTAGATTAAACAATAACAATTAAAAAATATTAAGGAAAATAGAATTATTAAGACTTGATTATGAAGAATGATACTTTTGAATATTTGAGATCACTCCGAGTTTGGTCTTCCCTCGGCTTCCTTCGTTTGTAGTTGTAAATTGCGGACAACTGAATTGAAAATCAGTTGAAATTGAAACTGAGTTGAAAATCACGTGCTTTCGGTTAGGTGGAAACAAAAAGGACCGTCCTTGTTCTCCTTCAACGTTTTTCTTTTTATACTTTCTGAGGAACAGTTTCGAGAGGCCTTGAGTGTCGATAAATGAGTGTGAAAATGCGAGGTTTTGAGTTCATTCTAGATGAAAATGAGTAAACAAATTTAAAAATATTAAACAAGCTGCGCCATGCTGGTGATGGACGAGAAATTTCTCCACATGGCAGCAGTGCGGGGTCCGTTCAAATATGACGGACTAGCGGGGGTCGTCCATAGGAAACGGACTGGTAATTTTAAGTTCTTTTGTGGCGCGAGCAATTGGCTCCGCCACAGTTATGGTTTAGTTTGTTAAGATGTTGATTTGAAATTTAAGTGATACATGTATCGGTTTAGATTAAATGTTGCGAGTATAAAGAAAATTTGAACAGGGAAAATGGGAGAGCTTGTGGTAACAAATTCTCATTTACATGCACATTTGACAAATGATTTGTATTATAGCAATTGGTAACATATTTACAGTTAGTGCAATATACAATATAATTCCTGCTCGTTCAATCACAATAAGCAAAAGTTTTATAATTTTAATATTGCATTTGATTCTACATTTTTAAACTTGTGATGCAAAATCTCATCTGGGGCAGTTAGTTCAATTAGTGGAAGTTGAGTAAGTAGGCCGTGCAGTAGATGTGCAAAAGAATAAATTAAAGAGGGTTACAGCTAGATATTGTTTTTTCATCCTGTGAAGAACAACATCATCATAAGATGAAAATAAATTTGGACGGCTGTTATCATAACAGTGCTGTAGGTATTTGCGAAATTGTCCGATACTTTCGGAATAAACAAAACCGCGAAGTGGTTCTTGGTTGATTTCTATCATTTCACATTAAATTGACCTAGTTTTATTTTTCAGGCGTCAGATTCGTGATCACATCAAACTGAGTCATACTCAAAGTACTCGATTCGATTGTGCAGTATGCCACAAAGAAAGTGATTCCCAAATGAAAGCTTACTTTCACTGGTACAAGTATCATCTGACTGGTCAGTTTGAGTGCAATTTCGTGAGCGACTGTGCCCAAGTGACCGACACACGTATCAAGTTGCAAATTCATCAACAAACCAAACATCACTCCCAATCGAAGCATTTCCACTGCACCCACCCTGGTTGTACTGCTTCATTTTCCTGTAATTCTCGCTTGAAACTACACGAACTGACTCATCTCAACACTAATCAATTTCATTGCAATTGGCCTCACTGCAGCAAGCAATTCAAGCTACGTTCGAATCTGGTCAAACACATTCGAACCCAACACTTTGGTCTGCCTAGATCAGTGAAGAAGCAGAAGGAGAAGAACATTGTGGACCTGCGAGACCCGAACGAATATGTTCGAGTGGTGGTGGACGAGTGATGGCAGAGTTGATTCGATCTTACTTTACTTGTAACGTCTTTTCGTTATTTTCTTTCTTCTCACTGCACTTTTATATTTTCTTCTTTTTCTTTAATTCATATTTCCCAATGTGTTTCTCAATTTCTCACTGTCAGTATCAATTTAATTGTTCATTGTCACCAATCACAAATTGATCTAATCTTCAAATGTATCTCTGTCTGAGTATAACACCAATAAACAATAAACATGAATGTTCCTTTGTTGAATCGAAACGAGCCAGTACAAATGAGTACGTAATACTTTGAAATTGGTTAATCGGGAGATGTCGTGAAATGTTGAACGAAATTGCAGGCACGGGTAATTTTGATTGGCTTTATGACTTTATGCATTTATTTTGACTATGAACGGACCGATCTCGACGAGAGAGGACAGTAAATGTTCACAAAAATATGACGAATCATACCCGCAAGGTGGTTGTGGTGTAGTGTCAATAGAAGTGATAATAGACAATCACATTTTGATTGGATATTTTGGCTATGTGTTGACGGAGATAAAAAACATTGAACTGAGAAAGTTTATACTTTATCTACAATCTCACTACCATAACTAAACCAACTTAAACCAAAACTAACTCAAACCAGATTTAAACAAAATCATAAAAAAAAACTTTGAACCCATCAACGAGTGTACCACCAATAAACCATAAATAAAATGATAAAACATCAAGAAAAATTTAAATACAAAATTTTGCTTCACTAGGAAACAAAAATATAAAAAATGTATCCAAGTAAACTTTTGTATTAAAAAGTATGTGAGCTTCAAAGAAGCAGTTCACTTTCCTCTGGAGAGTGACTCAAAGACAAAGTTGATGTTTGCTGCAACTGAACACGTTCTTGAATTGGTTTGTCGAATGAAACATTCTCCATCAGTAAATCACAAACACCACATTCATCAGAACACAGTCATCGACAATCTGATCGAATGAGACATGAGATAATCGATGGTGCATGATTCATATGACTGAACTCAATTTAGTATTACTACAAATACTCATGACCCAATAAAATCTAACATCCATCCAGAGACAGGAAAAATGATTCGAATGCGAACGAATCGATCGAGGAAGGTGGCACTAATTTGTCAAGTGAACAACACAACACCACCACTTTGAATGAGCCCAATGAGGTGACAACTGTGACTCAATCAGCTCAGACATTCTCACCACAGACCAGCACAGGACATGGATCAAGTCGAACTGCACTCGACCAACAGACAACCGTGCCCACTCGACACAACAAACGAAAAACAACAAACATCGAAACGATCTGTGAAAATATCGAAGCAAACAATCGAGGAGGATGAAGAAGATGGTGACGACATTGCCAATGAAGACAGAGAAGAATCAAAGGTAAAAGTGCTCAATTTGAATTGTACCCAGTCAAATTGCAATGTCAAGTTGTATTCACTGGATCATTTGCACAATCACTTGAGCACTGTTCATCAACTTTCTCCTCTTCAATGTTTTGCCACCGATTGCAATGCACGATTCGACAGTCCGTAAGTGATTTCTATCGTTTCACATTAAATTGACTTAGTTTTATTGTTTTCAGAGGGCAAGTTTTATCTCACATCCAACAGAATCATTCTCGCAGTACTCGATTCCTTTGTTCAGTTTGCGACAAAGAATTTGATTCTCAAGCGAAAAGTTACCAACATTGGTACCATTATCATCTGACTGGTCAGTTCGAGTGTAATTTCGTGTGCGACTGTGTCCAAGTGTCAGACACACGTCGCAAGATGACAACTCATCAAATAACCAAACATCAATCGAACCATTTCAACTGCACTCACCCTGGATGTACTGCTTCATTTACTTTTAAATCTCATTTGAAGAAACACGAACTGACCCATCTCGAGAGTTATCAATTTCATTGCAATTGGCCTCACTGCAGCAAGCAATGCAAACTACGTTCAAATCTGCTCAAACACATTCGAACCCAACACTTTGGTTTGCCTAGATCAATGAAAGCACAAAAGGAGAAGAACATTGTGGACCTGCGAGACCCGAACGAATATGTTCGAGTGGTGGTGCACGAGTGATGGCAGAGTTGATTCTGCTTTATTTACTTGTAATGTCTGGCATTTGTATTTCACTTTACACTTTTCATTTTACTTTCTACTTTTTCTGACATTTTCTCTTGTTCACATTTCCCAATTTGTTTATCACAATTTTCTGTTAGTTTCAATTTGCACTCGATTAAACTGATGCAATGATGAGAGGTTTTTGCTATCTCTGTTTATACATGAATTATTTTTATTAAAATCTCCCCCAAAATGTGTTTTATTTCTTTTACGAATACAAATACAGTAAAGTCTCAATAATTGGTGCCTGGCTTAATTTGAAATCTGTTTAATTGGTAATTCGAAGAGAAATTCTTGAAATTTGGTATAATTCGCTTACTGTCACTGTACAAATGTGCTTTATAATTCGAAAATTACTCGATAATTGGTAGTGGATAGTAAAATCGATGCAATTCAAACAATTTTTTTCGCTTTTTGGGCAAAACCTGATCCAAATTTCGAATTTGACAATCAATGCACAGTAAACAAAATTTAGTTGAATGTTTAACTCACAGACAAATAGTTTTCAATTCAGTAACGTTATACATTAATGGCTCATTTTACCTAATTTTTGGCGCCTCATGTACCTTAAATCTATATTCTGAATACGTATGGTTTTGTCTAAATCATAGTTAACGCTAGATTTTTGCCTAAATAACATTTTAACACGCGGAAACATTCAATTTGTTAATATTATTTAGCAATTAACGATTTTCAGATTCAATTTTGATCTAATTCGATCAAATATATACATTTTCAAATAGTCTCGATAGTTGGTAATTCGAAAAATTTTTTAGGGTTCGGAGTCCCAAAATTTTTCGAATTAACGAGACTTTACTGTAACACTAGGTAATCTCTTGAAAATAAAGTTTAAAAAATGTCAATGTTTAATTTGTCAAATGTTCTTAGTTGCTGTTGTGCGTTGATGTTGTGACTAAAAGAATAATATATTTCTGTTAAATTTAGTTCTTTCTGTAAGTGCACTATCTATTTAAAAGGTCTTAATCCACTTTTATTGGTTTCATTTTAATTTATCAACAAATCTCAAATACGCAAATATTAATAAAAATGTTAGGCAATTGAGATGAAAAACACACAAAGACTAGCCTTTGAAATGTTCCGATGTTTATCTATTTTGTTTCCGGGCGTTTGTCCGTTTTGTACATTTCTAATTAATTTTGAACTAATTTAGTTGTTCACTCGATTAAGAGTGTGTAATTGTCTTAAAGAGTTTTAATTGACTGTTGTTTATTTTAATGATAAACGGGCACTAACTCTACTTTTTATTTTTGCTCAAAATTCAAAACTACAAGAAAAGAACTTCTCTTAATTTTTACTTTTATCAATATCCATTCTCTTGTGCTGAACCAGAAATTTTCTCTGCACATATCGCGGAACCTAAGATGATCATTGTATAACATTCAATTCTCATAGAGACACTTAATTCGTTTATTTTCTTGTTTTATTCCCTCGCTCCACTATGTCCTTAATGAGCATCAAGTTTACTTTCATTATTAATTTTCATTATTAATTTTTCGATATACAAAAGGTTCCATATGTTTATTTTTTAATTGTCTTAAAAATCGAGGTTTTGTTTTTATTAGTTATTTATCGAATTGTTATATAGTGTAAGCTGAATTTGATGTATTGCCATGGTTGTTGTGAACAGAACAAATTTTCCGATTCTTATATAAAAGGTTATTTTTTAAAATGTACTTGGTGGAATACATAACACTACCAACTCTAGCCATCAGATTAATTTTGAATTAAATTTTTGTGAGTTTAATTAATTTTTCGCTTAATAATTTTAGAGCTACTTTTGACTACTAACCAAATACCATTCGAATGATTGATTTTGTTGGTTATAATTATTGACTAATTGGGTGATTGGATTGATGGTAGTAGTGTTTTCCTCCAATATATCAAAGGTTTCCTGTATTTTAAAGTTTTTTGAATTGGTTAAATAAAACTGAACTTTATTGAAGTTGGTGATTTTTATTTGTTTTAGCCCCTTCTAGTGAGAACGAGCCTTTACTTGAACCAACAGTACAAAAAAAACTTTTTAGTCAAGTACTAACTAAATTCTGAAGTTGAAAGTTCCCTCCAATTTGTCTTTCTAAATTGCTTTAGCCAACTAGTCAAATCATTTGCTCATTTGTGTGTGTGGAATAGTTTGTTTTTGCATTCGTTAAGACTTTCAATATATGTATATTTCCATATGCGTTTGTCCATTTTTTAGATTAATCAAAATAACATTTAAAACGCCAAACTCTGAAACTGTATCAACCAATAAACTATTTTATCAAGTTCACTTCATGCGGGTTTAAAGGTAAGTTAATATTTTATTATTAATTTTAAAACAATTTATATATTCAATCGTTTTAATCAATTGAAATAGTCATATTTAGTAAGTTTTGCTCAAAATTGACCACACAAGTTTTACTCTTTTGTCTTAAATTGTTTAATTGAGTAATGAAATTAGTATGATTATCCATCCTATCACTTTCAACTGGTAAATTGATATAAATAATGTTAAATATTTAATATACAATTCATAATTCAATTTAGTATATCTCAATATTATATAGAGAACGTTAAAAGGTTATTCAATATTTTTTATTTTAGGAATAGACTTTATCGCCATTTATTTATTTTCTAATTTATTGTAGCTATTCATTGACCAAAAATAATTACATAAAAATCAACAAATAATATTAAGTCGTGTTGAGATCAATTTGGATGTTCATGGAGTTCATACTTTAAATGGTAACTTTTCTTTTGTAAATTTGATAATAATTTGCAAAACTTATTTCCACCTATATTCAAATTATGTTTATTGTTCAATTATCTCTGGAAATAAATTACAAATAAGTATACAAACTTAAGTTTAAACACCAGATTTAAAATGTCATCAAATGTATTACATTTAAATAGAAATTTTATACGATCTATCATTTCCGTTTGTTTAATCAAAAAATCTTAACATCAAAAACAACAAAATCTTTGTTATTTGTATTTGGTATTGAACCATTAAAAAGTAAGTGGTCTACAAACTTCTCAATTCGGCAACATGAACCACACATCATTGATTGTATTAAAAATTATGCTCTTTTTCTCTTCCTTGAAATATAAAGATAAAACGTGCTTCAATGTGTGAGTTAAAAGCACAACTGGACATTCTGCATGCTTTTGACTCTTTTTCAATTTCATCTACCTAATTAAAATACGATTTTTATATTTAACTTCGGGCAAAACTGTTCCATCACCTTCTCATCATTAACTTTTATTCTAATCCCCACCAATTGATTTCAATATATTCTCCATTTGGAGTGACTCGAACAAGCTTCATATCGTATTTAGCTCTGTGAACTAATTCGATCAATCATCGTGTGCGATGCTATTTTCCATGTATGTCTGATCCTGATCTTCTTTACTTAATGCGCATTCTCCTGTTTGTAGGTCTTACATTTTAACCTTACCCTTTGGTTCCTCTTTACCTTTTTTAAATTGTATTTAAAAGTATTGAAATTTATTAATGTTAGAGTTTAAGTTTTTTACTTGTTTTTTAGGGAAATGACATTAAAGTTAAGATATGATAGTGATTTTTTAAATTATCTTATTTTAAAATTCTAATAATTTCTTTAACCTGAAGAATGACAAAGGTTACCCAATCATTAGTTCCTGTGACAATATTCAGGTGATATTTTGGACAGATCACTTCTAATTCCATTGACATTTAAAAAACATATAGATTGTAAATTTATGATAATAGTGTTGCAATGTTCAGGCATTAAATAATGCAATTCTAACTCGAATCTGTATTAATCGAATCTAAAAATTTTAAATTTTAAAAATTTAATTGACAAAAAAATTAAATCAAACTAAACTCGATTTTATCTGATCCCCTAATTTATCGGTGCCAATTAACTTCCAAATTCCCCTCTGGCTGGAAAAAAGTTTATTTTAAAAAGTGAATTATATAAATTACTCGTATAAATCTGTTTTTCTAATAGATTTATTCCGTTACTTTAATTTCAAAAGTGCAAATAGAACAACAACTGGAATAATGAAATATTCAATTTAGTTAACACGTATTTCGTTCTGATTTGTTCAAATTCCATTCTAAAAATTTTTCACTTAAACTTATTTCGACGAGAATTTACGAATAAAAATTTGATTTAAATGTTGTGTATGCTCAACAGGTTTTTAAATCGACAATTTCTTGGGAACATCTTATCAACTCATTTTATAACTCTTACAAAAATATTTGAATATGAATTTTGTATATTCGCTTCTCGAGTATTAGTCAATTCCGTTCAGGTTTCGTACTTGATGTATCAAGTATAGCTATTGAACATTAAAAGGTAAGTTTAAATTTTTTCATAAAAAGAAAAATTAATTTTCTTCGTATTGTTAAAATTTAATCATTTAAAATCTATAAGTTAACTAACAATAATGTGAATATGATCTTTTTGCAATGTGATTTTACCTATATCAGAGTCTTAGAATGCTCCAGTAGTTGAAGACATGTGAATCAAAATGGTAACTTCTTTAATTGGATTTTTGTAATAGTAAAGTTAAGTTATTATTTAGTTCTATTTGAGAAAAGATAGCTTTGTTGAGTATCAAGTACTTTAACTCTTTAATTATTTTATCTTGATCGATTGTTGTAGTAAGATTAAAAAAAGGTTTCATTTGTATTTGAACACAACTTCTGTTGACAAATGACTACACAATTTACCTAAATACTTTTAAATCAATTACTATTTATGGTTATCAATTACCGACGAACACTAATCACTGACTTGTGCAAATAAAACAGTATTTGATAAAACAACTATTTATTTTAATACACGCGCAATTTTTGTTAAGCCAAGTTTGATTATTTTGTTAAGTTGTAAGCTATGCCTGAAAATCTTTTGCAACAGGTCTTTTCAACAATTATTTATTTTCAATAATATTTTGCTTGTCAAATAAAGTTTTGATCTTACTATACTGCCTTTGTGTCACCAAAGGTAGCACATTACTTTTTCGGATTGTATTAATGTTTTTTTATAACTTGACTATTTTACAATTCCGTAATTTTAATAAGAAAAAGGCTTTTGCTGCATTTCAATGGTTAAATTATTTTTTGTTTTACTTATATATAACAGTTTTTTTCTTAAGTTTTTATCAAAAGAATTTCTTTTTAACAAAAGCAAATTTAATTATAGAAATGACCTCTTTCAAACTGGTTTGACAAACTAATTTTAAAAATTCCAATGGACTATCTACTTTCATTGTATCAACTAGAACAAAATAAACTTAACATTCTTCGAATAAAATTTAAATTCAACATTATTCAGATATTCAAATCAATTCGGCGTTTTGCTAACTAAGTCAACCAAAAACAAGAAATTTTACATTGGGATCCTCTTTAAAAAATACGATAGCGAATAGGTGAATCTTAATTTCATTGAACATTTTACAGTAATTCAATTTTTATGATTAATTGATTTGGATATATACACTGGAAACCGAGAAGTTTTTATCCATCCAATCCATTGTTTGTATATTATAATGCACACAGTTGTATCGATCTGGAAGGCTCTACTTGGATCAGGTGCAAATATATCTATATTGATTCATTTTGGAATGACATCATAAGGTATAAGTTTCATAACCTTTGTGCTGGAGCATTGATGATAACTCTCTCATACTGTCTTGAATTTCTTCTATCCTCCACAAACTGACATATTCAAAGACATTAGGTAAGTTTTATTCCCTCATTTTAAAAATGGAGACGATAGAGACTTGTTGCAGGTGATACATCGGCTTGAACACAAGGCAATTGTGGCAACTTTGAGACAAAAACACTAGATTAAACCAGAAAATGTAATAAAAACTGTCTTTGTATTGGTTAGATGACGTTCGTCTCCAAAAATGTGTTCACGAATTGCATTTGTGGTCATATAATGGTGAAGTGAAGGCAGCCTAGAGTCGTGCAATTCAGGATTGTAGTATCTCAACTTCAAAACTAATCAAAACAAAACAAATGCCCACTATTCAATAATTCACATATGACGTTACTCTTTATGTAATGTGTGTAAAAATATATAATTTGGTCACTGCTACCCACATGTCCCACATATTTTGTTTACGGTATACCAAACGTGTTCAGAAAAAAAGATGTTTTTGGATAATATCTCCACAACCAGATAACCTAGGATGCTGATTTTTGAATGTAAACCGTTTCACGTGTCGTCTTATTTAAAAACTGTCTATTTGGATGATTAATTAAAGGTAAAAAATTAAAATATTCTATTAGTAACATTTTAGAAAATTATTTATCATTGTGGTTTTTAAATTTATTACGCTTAAAAGAAAAACTTTCCATCCTCAACAATTTGCTAGGTTATTATTTATTTATTTGTTATTTTCAAAATTATTTCATGTTCAAGAAAGCAATAATTATGTTCTCCGTTCTATTAGTAAGCAAAAGGTCATTAATTTTTTTCACAAATTTATTGTCAATTGAATTTGCTTTTTATTTCAATTCGCTGGATTACATAAACATAAAAAGGTTACCTGACACAAAGAGACAATTTGTAGTGCATTTATTAATATTTAACAAATAGTACAAACGATATTAGGATAAGGGAGCTAATTTTGTCGATTGTATGCGTGGAATGAAAAGAAAAGCTAAATAAAGTATACTTAAAAGGTAACCATATATATGAATGATGGTAAATCTGTGAAACTTTTTCCATCACTCTCTATTCTATATATGTATTGTGTCTTATTTTCCAGGACTTCAACCGGTCTATTTAGTTAAATTAAGTCATTGGAAGATATTCGACATAGTTTACGACGATATTTTCGATTATATCTAATGTGTAAATGTACAAATATAGTCTGTTGTACAATTGTGATGTTCAATTCTCTTTGTCGAGTTCTATTACATTAATGGAATTATTTTGCACCTGCACACTTGCACTTGAAATTTTTCCCAACATGATCTGTTAAAAGGTAAAATTAATTTGAGTTATTATTAAGATTGGTCAAACTAAAGATCTAAAGCTAAGTTAAATCTAAAAGCTACTGCGGCAACTTGAAATATGACGGACTTTCGAAAGGTTTAACTTATAAGGTTGCATCATTCCATGTTTTGCCAACAGATTAGCCATTTGCGTGCTTATTTTGGGAAAACTGGTCTTTCTTAGTAAAAGTTTTCTGTCAGTTTCTGTTTTTTTCAATTTTGATTTTTACTTCATTTCCCTATCTCTCAGATTTAGTTCCCAGAAAATCCCGTCCCTGCATAATGCACCTCTTTCAATTTTCTCTTTAAAAATTAAACTTTCTTCCGATTTCTCTACTTTGTTAAACTATTTACGTTTAAAATCTCTGTCAACAGAAAGGTAATTTTCATTGTTTAGATATTCGACAATAAATTTCGCCACTATTTTTAAAAGGTAAAAACTAACCTTATAAAAATGATAAATCCAACATAATTTAGTTTATAACCAGAACATGGCAACTTTCTTCAAGAATTTCGATTGAACTAATATGCCAGGAATGAGTGTCTCGAGTTCAAAAAGGTTACGCAAATAATTTAATTAAATAATAAAACAATTTTGTATAAATAATAAATCTCATAGAACATTTCAAAGTTTCCAAGTTTGAGTGAATATGTTTATGGAAATGTGTCACAACACTTGAGTAATGCGACAAAGTGCAATTTGTCGCATTATTTGCATTCCTGCAACTGTGAACTCGATGTGTATTTGATTGTAATATTGCAATCATTGAGATCTTTGAAAAATAACTATTTTTAAATAAGTTACTTAAAAGTTGTTAAAAAATACTCAATTGATGCTGTTGTCGTTAATGTTGTAAAGGTGATTGCAAGTTTTGAATTTTTGCTTTAACTGAATATATCTACCAAAGGAAAGGTGAAATGGTTCTTTATTGATTTAACGAACAAATTTAAATAACTCCAGAATGTTGAATTGAGATTTTAATTGTCACTTGTTTTTAAAATATATTTGAATATTAAATAGATATTAGATAATTAAATACAAATCAAAAGCGAATATTAAAATTATTCAATAGTAAATTGACTGGATTGAACGGTGAGTATTACTAAAGGTTAATCTTATATAAGAATTTAAAATTGGTAAATGACAGTGATAATTTGATTAAAAGTAACCACATTTTGAATTGTTAAGATTGACTAACATGTTATTACAGGTAAATTTATATAAGAGTACTATGTGTTCAAAAAATGTTTTTTAAAGTAATTATAAATAGTACAACACGCAAGCGCATACTCTATTTATTATATTTATCTCAATTAAAAATGTTAAAAATAGATTTATATGTGTAAAGATATAATTTTTGAATATATAGGAAGAACTCGCTTGAATTAGACTCAGACTATTAAGTCAATATCCAAAAATTGTCAAATTTGTTTGTCAAGTTTCTCTTCTTTGTTCTATTGTTTTAATAATTTGAGTGTAGAATATTTAATCGATAGTGTCCCTTGCTTTTTTCCAGTTTTTTCCAGTCTTCATAAATGACGTGTTCACAGCTGTAATTTTTATAACAAAACATATTAGTAGAGGGTTAGGTCAAATGTTTGTTCATATTTTTGCTTAACTTCGGACATGAAATGTTATTATGAATATTTATTATATTCGCCATATATTTGTATCATATTTGCACTGACAACACGGATGCCCAATTAAAGGTAAAACCATTAAAATAATCTTTTAGTTACATTTTCGGAAAATAGATAGCGTTGTTGTTTTAAACTTTTATACGCTTAAAATAAAAACGTTTCATTATCAATATAACCTTGCTGTCATTTAATAAGTTATTATTTATTTATTTGTTTAAAAATTATTTTGGGTCCGAGAAATCAATAATTATGCGACCATCTCTTCCAGTTCAACTCGAAAAAGGTCATTTGAATTTTTGTACCATTTCTATAAAATATATATTTTTTCATTCAATAACATTCGATTCATCGAGTCCTGACAAAGGTAAATTAAAATTATTTTTTGTTTTTAAATTTAATATTATTACGTGACTTAATTTGTGTCATATATGATGAGTATACTCTTAAAAGGTAAAAATGATTTTTTATTTTTTATGTTATACCTGAAGGCAGGATTTAAGGTTGATGGACAGTTTTAAAACTAATATAATCTCATGCATCAATGATGACTGTATCGTGTGTATTTGATTGACATTCCTGACCTGATCATTCCGTTTGACTAATCTTAAAATTGTTATAAAAGAAAAAAAACTAAATATTTGTTTAAATAAATACTGTATTAATTTTTTACAAAATAACACATTCACATTTTAGCAAATTACATCTTGCTCAGCCATGGTACTTTTTAACAGGTTAAATAAAATTTAATTTCAATTGTTGGTGACAACAAGTTAGATCACAAATTGATATACAAACCAAACCCAAGTTAACATTGAATCTCGTACAAAACAATAGATAAAACTTACCAGTCTCATTGCACTCGATTGGGAATTCGGTACTCAACTTGTGGTAAATTTATTTAAAAGGAAACAATTTATTTGAATGATTTAAAAGTTTATGCACTTTTTATATTCATCTTCTGAACAACTTAAATCATTTATTATGTATTTATTGTAATAAATCATATACTAATTAAATTTCATATCACGTATAAGGGTGGACCAATAAAACTAATTTCCCAATCATTCGATGAGTCGTATGTCAGACTTTGATTCTCTATAGCAATATATGAATTTGTAGGCACTTTATAAATGATTTTCTATAGATAATCTGTTTAGTTATGCAAATGGTCTCCTTTTTATGATTTTCTTTTCATTGGGAACGAGTTTGATTAATTTTTCCTCAATTTAATTTGAGATAACTTTATCTGCACACAAATCCGCTCAAGCAATTTGAAATTTAGAGATAAATGAATTTTGAAATTTGGAGTACATTATTTTGAATGTCTCTTTAGGTTAATAATTTTCTTATTTGTATAGGCGGTTTCTGGATTCTATACAGTTATATAAAACTAATCATATAATCCATTGAACATTGAAACATTTTTGTAACATTATTTATGAAAATTGTTTATTAAATTTTTCCTTCAATTTGAGTGTTTATTCTTCAAGTGTGTAATTTAAAGGTAAGCTTAAACTAATTTTGTATTGAAGTACTTATTGACTCACTCTGTGTTGATGATAATGCATCACTCAATGACAAAACAATCAATACGAAATTCCATATACTGGTCCGATAAATGAGAGGTTTTTTATAATTGTCTTAAACAATTTGGTGGCATAATTTTGTTTTTTTAAACAGAGTTATATATTTTAAAATTTTTTTAAAACTGAAACTACAGTATGACTATTGAATATTTTCCTTTTTAATATCACACGTTATCTTTAGTATTGTGAGTTGGAAGCTGAAAAGGTAACCAAAACTAAATTGAACTTAATTTTTTGAATGAGTCAACGGAACAAACGGAACGAGATCGGTTTCTGTTTTTAATTTGACTGACTGGAATTGTCCAAACAAGAAGATCTGTTGAAGTGAAAACCACAGAATGATCTGTGCTGCTGTTGATTTTGTTCACCGTTTGATGTTTTCGATGTGTTCAATGTTTGTGTTTATTAATAAAAATTTTGTTTGAAAGACAGTTCTTTTACCTTTTCTCTTTTATGATATCGATACTTGGTATTGCTATTTAGTAAGCCCGTCTTGTAATTTCTGTTATATTCATTTTGTTCATCAATTAAAGGTAAGAATAGTAAAATATCGTTTTAACCAATAAAACTAATTTCCAATCATTCGACGAGTCGTATGTCAGGCTTTGATTCTCTCTATAGCAATATATGAATTTGTAGGTACTTTATGAACGATTGTCTATAGATAATCTGTTTTAGTCCTCAAATATTTTATTAAAATATGAGTTGAAGCAAGACCCCCTAAGGAGCCGGAACAGAGTGAGAGAATATATTAAAAATAGACAAAGAGTTTGATTAGTTCTGATTAGTTGTTTCTGTGTTCCCCAGTTGTCGGTCATCTTTCCGTTCTTTATCACCGTTCAGTGTTATCTAATTTACATTGATTTCTACACTACTGTTCCACTGGTACAGAAAGGCATTCTCTTCTCGGGCATCGTGTCCACCAATATCAATCTGTTTGTCATCACGCACGAGTGTGCTCAGATTGTCAAGTACAATCAACAGATTGAACGTCTAAATCGAGACATCTACCTGAGTGCATTCAAGCTTGCACTTAAGTTTGATTTCAAACTGTTGCAGATTTGGCAATTGGTGAAGGTACAGTCACAGGGTGGCGCATAAAGATCGGTACACTTTTTTCTTATGCCTATGAGAACGCTATGGATTATTTGAAATGATCCCAAATTTTTTCTATATATAGCCAACACTAGGGCCTTCATTCTCGAAATGCCATCTTTGTTATCTCACTCTAGGGAACACCCACAGATGACGTTACATTTTTAGTTAAAAACTTGTTTTAGCTATAACTTTTTATAGGAATAACCGATTTTAGTGCATAGTAGCGTTTTGGAATCATAGCAATGCATTCTAAAAGAAATTAAAGTAAAAATAAAAATTTTCCGACAAGAATCCAAAAAACCCAAAGAATAAATATTTTTACATCCGGTCCAAAATTCCAAAAAATAAGTATATTTATCAGTCTGAATAGATAAATCTTACCTATTAAATAAATAATATAAATATTACGAAAGTTTTAGCTTAAAATAATTCAAGGAAATTATGTTTGAAAAGTTATATCTGCAAAAATCTTCTATGTCCAACAACAAATTTCACATTTTAGGTCACAACTTTTGAACGGATTAGCCAATTTTTAAGAATGAAAGCGTTTTGGAAAGATGATATAATATGCTAAAAGGCTATCACTCTAAACATGTTAAGTTTGCATTAAAAATGGTGAAAATCCACAATTCCCATATTCACTTCCGGCCCGTTTATTCTGGAACGGAAGTGAATTGGATCAAGTTGAGTAGTGGATTTTAAAGATGCTTAATAAGCCGATATTATTAACTTGATTTCAAGTCATACGAAAATGTTATGACTTTTATATGCTCAAATGAAAAGTGTACCGATCTTTATGCGCCACCCTTCGTTGTAGACAAAATATAGCATACAGGAAAACAATATTTGTTATATTAGCAAATCGATTTTCCAGAAAACTTAGCCGAAATAGCATCCACGGATATATAACAGTGTAGCTGAAGCGGCGCACGAAAACGCGAAAGAAAGCCACGATAAATGCGAAACGGTTAAACACCAACCTGAAACTGAACGAAGTACACTG